>JBBPOM010000243.1:0-35246 GCA_038091455.1 Leccinum uliginosum
TTATCAGCGTGATCACGCAGTCACCTTCAGTTTCGAAGAAGGCCTATTTTTCTTCGTGCAGAATGTATTACGCCTACCGGAAGGTGCCATCATTGTCGACCGTCCAGATGGATCAATGGTTCCATTACTAGTAAAGCTGGCCGAAACACACCACCCTGGATAGCATTAGTAATCGTTACGCGCCATTCACGTGAAAGGTCACGTGTGTAAAAACCATGGGTACGAATTTAGGACATGATAGAACCTTGCAAGCAAGGTGATGATAGAACCTTGCAAGCAAGGTGATATCGCTTATGTTTGGTAATCAAACGTACAGCCTTTGTAATCCGTTGATAATCTGCAGACTTGAAGTCGTTTTCCCAGTGACCTTGGTAACTCATGAATCAAGCTAATCAACCCTCTGGCCCGCCCATTCTCCTCCAACCACCACCTCAAGGACAAAAGACATTGCCCGACTCGGATTCAAATGAATGCGCACATGTCTTTGTAACACGTGCGTAACAATCTCGTGCTGGCATACTGGAGACATCGCAAACACACCTGTTCAGTCATCCGTGCGACGGATGTTGCATCCGGCCTTCGTCGCATGCCAGCAGGCTTCCATGTCATCGTGGAAGTCGATGGAAGGACCATACAGACATCCAACAAACCCGTGTCGACAGCGAAGGACGTCGTAGAATGGGACGAAGAAATCCTCTTGTGCGTCATCCCTTGCCGAATATCTGTTCCTTCATTCATTCAATAGCTGCCAAAGGCCATCGGATCGATCTTCTTCTATTTCGCTCAGTGTCTATGCATCATTCGAGCTTGGACCGAGGCTAGGAAACGGAGAATTGCTCCGTCAATTCAAGAGTACTGTAGGACAAGTGTTCCATCATCAGAATGAACACCTTCAATGTGAGCAACTACTTTTTTGTCTAACGCACACTCTTGACATTCCCTCGTAGTCACCGACTTTACAGCGCAGAGGGATGATATATCATCGTCGTGTTCGTCCCTTTGCATCATCACGGAGCGACGCATTTGTAGGAATAAATCATGTCCCAAACTCGACGTAAGCAGATTGTTCATGGTGCTATAGTCATTTTTTGAACTGATGGCAACAGCTACCGGAGTCACGCGAAATGAACGCACTGGAACAGCTGACTGACGAGGGACATCGTGCTCTCCTGCGTTACCGCCAGCGGCAGGACCAAATGGATCTAGACGCAGCCGTCCAGACTTTTCAGCATGTTCAGGAGATATGTCCGATAGATAACCTTGATCGCTCAGCCGTTTTGTTCAATCTGGCCAATGCCAAGTTCATCGACTGCCAGGCCAACAATCAGGACCCTGATCTAGATGTGCCAATTGGATTGTATCGTGATGCTCTACGACTTCGGAGCACAAATCATCCGGATCGTTGCACAACGATACTGGAACTTGGTCTTGCGCTACTTGCGCGCTTCCAGAGGCGAGGGTTCGAGTTCGACAGGGAAGAAGCAAAAGATTTACTGGCAGAAGTGACAGAGGTCTCGCCAACAGACAGTTATGCACACCGAGCAGGGCTGTTTGCATTGCAAATGGCCAAGGCTCCGGTATCGGTGGGGGTAGGAAACGGTGGATCGTCACTGGTGGAGCAAGCAAATGACGACGATTCCGTACAGAGGATGCGGGAGCGGCTACAGAACATGTCATACTGGGATCCTGACCGACCTACACTCATCTTTGACCTTGGGGTGCTGTTATCTGACCGGTTCGCATGCAATGGCGTGCTTGCTGATATACACGAGGCAATTTGGATGCTCGAGTCTGCCGTGGATCTTTGGCGAGGAGGCTATAGTCATCCTGACCATCCTAACATGGACATGCCATCCCTTCTGAACAACCTCGGGAAATCGTTATTTCTTCGCTTTGAGCGTCTCGGGGACCTCGCGGATCTAAACAGGTCGATCTCAATGAGAGAGGAGGCTGTCTGTCTGTCACTCGACGGCCATCCAGACAAGCCAGGTCGGTTGAACAACCTCGGGACCTCATTGCTTTTTCGCTTTGAGTGTCTCGGGGACCTCGCGGATCTAAACAGGTCGATCTTGATGTATGAGGAGGCTGTTTGTCTGACACCCGACGACCATCCAGACAAGCGAGGTCGGTTGAACAACCTTGGGACCTCATTATTTTTTCGCTTTGAGCGTCTCGGGAACCTCTCGGATCTAAACAGGTCGATCTCGATGTCTGAGGAGGATGTCCGTCTGTCGCCCGACGGCCATCCAGACAAGCCAGCTTGCTTGAACAGCCTCGGGGTCTCATTACTTCGTCGCTTTGATCGTCTCGGGGACCTCGCGGATCTAAACAGGTCGATCTCGATGTATGAGGAGGCTGTCTGTCTGTCACCCGACGACCATCCAGACAAACCAGGTCGGTTGAACAACCTCGGGACCTCATTATCGAGTCGCTTTGAGCGTCTCGGGGACCTCGCGGATCTAAACAGGTCGATTTTGATGAAAGAGGAGGCTGTCTGTCTGTCACCCGACGACCATCCACACAAGCCACGTCGGTTGAACAACCTCGGGGACTTATTATTTCGTCGCTTTACGTGTCTCGGGGACCTCGCGGATCTAAACAGGTCGATTTCGATGTCAGAGGAGGCTGTCTGTCTGTCGCCCGACGGCCATCAAGACAAGCCAGGTCGGTTGAACAAACTCGGAACCTCATTATTGAATCGTTTTGAGCGTCTCGGGGACCTCGCGGACCTAAACAGGTCGATCTCGATGTCTGAGGAGGTTGTCCGTCTGTCGCCCGACGGCCATCCAGACAAGCCAGGTCGGTTGACCAAACTCGGGACCTCATTAATTTTTCGCTTTGAGCGTCTCGGGGACCTCGCGGATCTAAACAGGTCGATTTCGATGTTTGAGGAGGCTGTCTGTCTGTTGCCCGACGGTCATCAAGACAAGCCAGGTCGGTTGAACAACCTCGGGAACTCATTATCCAGTCGCTTTGAGCATCTCGGGGACCTCGCGGATCTAAACAGGTCGATCTCGACGTTAGAGGAGGCTGTCTGTCTAACACCCGACGGCCATCCACACAAGCCAGCGTGCTTGAACAACTTCGGGAACTCATTATTGAATCGCTTTGAGCGTCTTGGGGACGTCTCGGATCTAAACAGGTCGATCTCAATGTTTGAGGAGGTTGTCCATCTGTCGCCCGACGGCCATCCAGACAAACCAGCTTGCTTGAACAGCCTCGGGTCCTCATTATTTCGTCGCTTTGAGCGTCTCGGGGACCTCGCTGATCTCAACAGGTTAATCTCGATGTATGAGGAGGCTGTCCGTCTGTCGCCCGACGGCCATCCAGACAAGCCAGGTCGGTTGAACAACCTCGGGAACTCATTATATCGTCGCTTTCAGCGTCTCGGGGACCTCGCGGATCTAAACAGGTCGATCTTGATGAAAGAGGAGGCTGTCTGTCTGTCACCCGACGACCATCCAGACAAGCCAGCTTGCTTGAACAACCTCGGGTCCTCATTATTGAGTCGCTTTCAGCGTCTCGGGGACCTCGCGGATCTAAACAGGTCGATTTCGATGTCAGAGGAGGCTGTCTGTCTGAGACCCGACGACCATCCAGACAAGCCAGCTTGCTTGAACAACCTTGGAAACTCATTATTTTGTCGCTTTGAGCATCTCGGGGACCTCGCGGATCTAAACAGGTTGATCTCGATGAGAGAGGAGGCTGTTTGTCTGACACCCGACGACCATCCAGACAAGCGAGGTCGGTTGAACAACCTCGGGACCTCATTATCAAGTCGTTTTGAGCATCTCGGGGACCTCGCGGATCTAAACAGGTCGATCTCGATGTCAGAGGAGGCTATCTGTCTGTCACCCGACGACCATCCAGACAAGCCAGCTTGCTTGAACAACCTCGGGACCTCATTATTTCGTCGCTTTGAGCGTCTCGGGGACCTCGCGGATCTAAACAGGTCGATCTTGATGTATGAGGAGGCTGTTTGTCTCACACCCGACGACCATCCAGACAAGCCAGGTTGTTTGAACGACCTCGGGTCCTCATTATTTCGTCGCTTTGAGCGTCTCGGGGACCTCACGGATCTAAACAGGTCGATCTCGATGAGAGCGGAGGCCGTCTGTCTGTCACCCGACGGCCATCCAGACAAGCCAAAGTGGTTGAACAACCTTGGGAACTCATTAATTCGTCGCTTTGAGCGTCTCGGGGACCTCGCGGATCTCAACAGGTCGGTCTCGATGAGAGAGGAGGCCGTCTGTCTATCACCCGACGGCCATCCAGACAAGCCAGGTTGCTTGAACAACCTCGGGACCTCGTTATTTCGTCGCTTTGAGCGTCTCGGGGACCTCGCGGATCTAAGCAGGTCGATCTCGATGTTAGAGGAGGTTGTCCGTCTGTCACCCGACGACCATCCAGACAAGCCAGGTCGGTTGAACAACCTCGGGAACTCGTTATCAAGTCGCTTTGAGCGTCTCGGGGACTTCGCGGATCTCAACAGGTCGATCTTGATGAGAGAGGAGGCTGTCTGTCTGTCACCCGACGGCCATCGAGACAAGCCAGGTTGGTTGAACAACCTCGGAAAATCGTTATTGAGTCGCTTTGAGCGTCTCGGGGACCTGGCGGATCTAAACAGGTTGATTTCGATGTCAGAGGAGGCTGTCGGTCTGTCACCCGACGACCATCTAGACAAGCCACGTCGGTTGAGCAACCTCGGGGTCTCATTATTTCGTCGCTTTGAGCGTCTCGGGGACCTGGCGGATCTAAATAGGTCGATCTCGATCTCAGAGGAAGCTGTCTGTCTGACACCCGACGACCATCCAGACAAGCCAGCTTCCTTGAACAATCTCGGAAACTCATTATCAAGTCGCTTTGAGCGTCTCGGGGACCTCGCGGATCTAAACAGGTCGATGTCGATGTTAGAGGAGGCTGTCTGTCTGACACCCGACGACCATCCAGACAAGCGAGGTCGGTTGAACAACCTCGGGAACTCATTCTTGAGTCGCTTTGAGCGTCTCGGGGACCATGCAGACATTGTCAAGTCCATTTCCGTGATGGAGGAGGCAATAAACCTCACTCCCGATGGCCATCTCGACAATCCAAGCTTGTTGATTGGCCTCGGGCAAGCATTCAACATCCGTTTTATGCACTCTCACGATCCTTCTCATCTCTCTGCTGCTGCTCTCAATTTTTCAATTGCCACTCGTGCTTCCATCGGTTCTGCATCCACCCGCTTTCGTGCCTCTCGCGCCTGGATTTCCTCTGCGCAACTTCAAGGAAATGCCACTGCTCTCCTTGATGCATGTGCTTCTTCTCTCGACCTTCTCCCACAACTAGCATGGCTTGGACTCCCAGTCACAGAGCGTCATCGTCTACTCGTCGAAGCAGCTCATGTCACACGTGACTCAGTTGCCGCCGCTCTTGAAGTTGGTGATCCTGATTTGGCTGTCGAGTGGCTCGAGCAAGGTCGTTCCATTGTCTGGACTCAGTTCTTGCAGCTTCGCACTCCAGTTGATGACCTGGCTCACGATCATCCTGCCCTTGCTTGTCAATTTCGGCACATCTCGCAGGAACTAGAACATGCAAGTATTCGGGACAATGCCACATTCTGTCAGCCAGCACATATTCCAGTCACTGACACTCGATTGTTCGAGAAAGACATCCAAAGACGTCATGATCTTGCACTTAGACGGGAGAATCTCCTCCATCAGATCCGGTCCCTCCCAGGTTTTGAGAGATTCTTGCGTTCGAAGACGATCAAACAACTTTCTGCTTTGGCAATCTCCGGACCAGTCGTTTACCTCACAGCTGCAAAAGAAAGATGCGATGCACTGATCGTTATGGTGGAGTTGGAGAGCGTCATCCATGTCCCCCTCCCTGAAGTCTCCTATGTTCATATGGAAGCCCTGCAAAGAATGCTCCGCGCGATGCGCGAGGGGGATTGGCTTGTTTTCTCCCGCGATGCCCTTTACGAACTCATCTCCTCTGAAGATACAGACCTCTCGAAAAGATTTCTCGACTTGTTGCTGGATGGAGATTTCACTGATGGTCGTGAAGGGGGACCGGCGCAATCGACGGTGTCACAACGATATACCCCGAGCGAGTTCTACCAGATGCTTCTGGGATACCTTTGGAAAGAAATTGTAAACCCAGTTCTTCATGCACTCGGCTTTTCAGTAAGTCGTTGATCCAAAGTCTCAATGTCTATCTATTCTGACTCCAGATTAGAGTCCGCCATCTGGCACTGATAAAATGACCCGTATTTTCTGGTGTCCGACTGGTCCCTTTTCCTTTTTGCCCATACACGCTGCTGGCCTTTATGACACAGCCCAGCCGGGCACAAAACTTTCTGATTTCGTTATCTCTTCTTATCTGCCGACTTTGACTTCGCTCGCACTGGCATCGTCATCTCAGAATAGCTTGCATGACCCTTCTTCCAAACTTCGTCTACTTACCGTCCCTCAGCCACCGACAGACGGACTCAATCCACTGTTTTCGGTGAAGCACGAGATCGATTCCATTAGAGAATTATGCCAAAAATCCCCTTTGGTAACCTTCCAGAACTCTGATGGCACTGTCGAGGACGTCACGGAGAAGTTGAAGAATACCGACTGGGTCCATTTTGCATGTCACGGAATACAGGATCTCAAGAAACCGCTCGATAGCGGGCTATGCCTCGCCAACCACCATCGCTTGAAGCTTTCGGATATTACGCAATTATCGCGCCCCGAAGGTGGACTCGCATTCCTTTCTGCCTGTCAGACTGCGCAAGGAGACGAGTCGTTATCGGAAGAATCCGTTCATCTGGCAGCTGGGATGCTTCTTGCCGGGTATGGCAGTGTCATCGGGACGATGTGGTCGATAATGGACAAGGACGCAGCCAAGGTGGCGAGGGACGTGTACGAGCACCTCTTTCGAGATGCTAGTCGGGCTCCCGACAGTACGGAGGCCGCGGTAGCATTGCAATGCGCGGTCCAGAAACTTCGCGACTCTGGCGCTCCATTCACTTCTTGGGTTCCTTTCATTCACTTTGGTGGATGACCCATGATCACGGGCTCGAAAACGACTGTTTCAGCCTCGTGACTTTTTTCTCCTCTGCTACTCTTTTTGTACGACCTAATTTACCGAATGACGTCTTTACATACGGAGCAGTTGTCAGTGTACCACCTAGTTTGAACGTGATCATCAGATTCTTAACCAATTTAGTGTCGGGTAACCGGCACTAGCTGGAAAATAAAAGAAAGTATGTAAGTCCAATGAGCTATAATTTATGCAAACTGCTGTAAAAGAGTCGGGGATTACATTGTTGTGAGCTCTTCTAGTAAACTCTGTTCCTACTCAAGTTCACGTTTCGAAACCACTCCGGGCCGAGACCATCAGGGAGATAAAATAGCGAGGGGTTGAAGAACATCAAAGTCTTTATTTTTACCTACTCGGTCCGTTCACGAACACGGTACTAACTATACGTGTCCTTATACACATGTCCACGGACAGTCCTCTTACAACAAGAATGATCCAACGAACGACACAAGGACAGCAACTGCCATCCTTCCTACCGACACGGTCAGTCCACCACTCGCACTACTAGTCACGACGGTAGCGACGAGCGGCGGACACTCGGGAGTGACGAGCGATTGACCATAGTTGGCCGCAACCCACAACAAAACACCGTTCGTCCAGCCGAATCCAGCCTGGACAGTGTATTCTCCGCCGTATCCCGAGGAATCAACGTTGAGATTCGAGAATTTTTCGTACATCTGGAATTAGAGACGATCAGCTGCACCCGAGTGGACGTGTCACGAGACGACGCACGTTCCCAGTGTTATTCACGCTGTTCGTAAGGTTGAGCTGTGAAGCAGGCAGCTGGGCCAGCATACCCGGGATAGATCCCCCAGTAGCGTGCCTACGCACAAGACACATATGATAAGTCGACGAACCAAGGTCAGGTAATTTCCCTTACCAGCTACACAAGACGCTCGTGAAATACCTGTTTGCCATCTCACGCTTGAGAGTAGCCGCCCAGCCCTCGCCAGTTGTCGCGTTTCCACCGTTCACGACAGTCCCATTCAACTGATTGATATCGGCACCAGGTCCCGTTGACGTGAAGTTGACGTTGGGCTGGTTATGGTACGATTGCCCGGGAAGCTGAGCCTCCGTGAAATTCAGCTGGCCAGTAGGGATGAGACCGTATGTTGATTGCCCAGAGCCAGGTGTAGGCAGAGCGCCTGCAGTTAGGTTCGACGGCAAGGCCTCGAGAGCGGAAATGACGATGTATTGGTGAGGAGGCCAAGCGTTTGGTGCATCCCTAAGAGAAGATGTCAGCCATATCGAACGTCAAGAACAATGGTTGCTAACCATTGTAGCCCCGTCCAGTCCACAAAGGTGACAGGGAAAGTGCCATTGTACCTATTCATGACCATGTTGACAGAGGCAAAGTAACCGAACGCATTCGCTTGAGACGCAAGGACCTCGTCGGGGATAATGCCATTCCATACTGGGTAGAACGTGGCAACAGTGAATATGGAGTTGCGCGCATTTGAAGTAAGGTTGAAGTCATAGAAAGCAAGCTTTGAAGAGTCCCACATAAGATCTAAAATTCCAGCACGGATCTCGGCAGCAGTTTGAAGGTGGCTAGAAGCAGCCGTAGCGTTCGAACTTCCATAAAGGCCAGCCAACAGGACGTGGGCCTTGTCTGAGAAAATAATTCTGCTCGTCGACACACACCACAACCAATCAAGGCTACTCACAGAGTATGCTATTCAGACAGATGGGAATATTGTTTCTGACGTTCAACGTTCGAAGGCCAGGATTGCCAAGTTGTGGAACGGTCTGGAAGCGGGAGCTGTAGTCCCAGCCGGTCTCAGCTCCAGAGGCGAGCTCGCTATACAGATCAGCAGCTTCGGAGTCAGTCAGAGGTGTTGTTAGCGTGGGGTCGTGCACAGTCAGGTAATCTTCGATGTACGATTCTGGGCGTGGTGCAGTGTTATTGACCGCATAGTGAGCCATTGAGTACGTCTGGCCTGTATACGGGCTGGTCACTTGTAGCGTGCGGTTGTTGGACCACCACGCAAGTTCCACCTGGGATATCTTAGCAGAGCGAGAGTGCGGGAACAGATTGCGTACCTCTGCGCTAGTCAGTCCACGCTCAAGAATCGAGGTATCGCCTGTGATGGTAACGTAGTCTGAAAGCATCTTCACGCATATAAGAATCAAGTCGAGAAATTCGAGTGAGAGAAACCTTACGTGGATGAACAGCGGGGGCTGAGAACGGTTCAAGTCTACGCATGTAAGCCTACGCGAACCCAGTTGATAGAACCAGAGAACACTTACAGTAAGTACGACCACCGTTGGGTATGAACCCGAAATCTTGTATCTCATCCATGAAGTTTTGCAATGTTCCGTTGACGGTATCATAAAGCCCGGATTTCAACAGGCCTTGGGTAATCCAATAGCTGTCCCAGTAATCTAGCATGAAGAACGTGTCAGATCATTCGAACAAATGACCGCCTAGAAAAACCCAAACATTGTTCTCGGAAGCGTCCACCAGGAACGACGAAGCTATAGTTCAATGGGATAAATGTGCTCTCGCACGCTCCGCCGGGGTATATGCTACAGAGAGCGGACTGATTGACCGTCCTAGCGAGCTGAGTCCAGTATCCGTTGACGATCTGCGCAAACGCTTGGGGTAAAGGATCGGTGACGTTGCTCAAGAACGGGGGAGTAGCGCTGAACCCGGGCAACGAAGCGCCTTCGAGTTCGAGACCCTCCCCGAGAAAGTCATTGTCCATGAAACTGACAATATCAGCTTCGGTCACGTTCGAGAGATTGAAGCCGGCAAAGTCTGCGAGGACTTGTTGAGACGATATGCGCGTTGGTTTGTCGACGAACGTCTTTGCATCACTGTACACCTCCGCGATGTTCACTGTTTGCAGCAACTACGCCCGAGTCAGTAAGATCAGCGCCCGCGGAGCTAAAACGCGGCTTACCGAGCCAGGACAAGATATTCCGCCGATGCACCACGGTTGAACGGGGGGTAGGGCGGCTTGCGAAGGTAACAAAGCGCTGAGAGGGACCGTAGGGCTGGCCACCGAGGTCGAGATAGTCACAGTGGGTATTCCCGAGGTAGTCGAGGACGTTGTCTGCGGGGCTGCAAGAGCATAGAGCGCCCACCCGACAACGACGGTAGCCAGCTGGAGTCCCTGGTTTGTCAACATCTAGAGCAGTGGGGCTTCCTGTCAAGCAGGACGGGTGTTTTGCTTCATACCATACGGTACATCTTATACTGTGAGCGTCGGCGTGTGGGTAACCGGACTTAGGTCACCAGACGCTTAGCATGACCAATATTAGAGCGCTGAGAAACGCACAGCTACATTTATTTCCAGCTTGCCGCACTGCGGAACAGTACAGCTTGCTATTGCTAGCATACTACATTCCCAGAACAACTACGGCTTCCTAGCCTGCTGGCGCGATGCGAAGCACGCATTTGTTGGTGAGAACCAGCCTTCATAGTCCTCCATTCCAAGTGAAACTATTTCTAACCGCAGGTATTGATCCCGATCAATACTCATCGCTTCTCCATGGGCTAGCCGCAATCTAGGCATGATAGGTACATACTTGGGACGGTATGGTAGAGGCTCGGTCGAGTGATGCCTTGCCGTGCTTCTACATACAGGAATCACGTATCAAACTCACCTGACTGACACCGGACAAGCCATCATAGAATTGTTGGATGGCAAGCGCATTGACAATTTTGTCTAGTTAGATCCGATGGACATCATCATGCTCAGATCAATGTGCCAAGGTCAACGAGTCAAGGCGCGTGAAAGCGATGATAACTCAACAGTGCAATATCACGATCAATCTCGTGGTGGCGGATCAGATTCCGGCTTGCGTGCAAAGAAATATCATATGTACGAGAGACGTAGAGGTGTACTTACGAATGGTATGCCGTACGCTCAAGTCTTCTCTTCGAACTGGAAGTGCAGAATAACAGCTAAACAGCTACCCATCTCGAACTCGTATAGTGTATCTCAGCCATGCATCATGTTAATGCTACAACGCACCTGCCCCCTTTGTCACAAGCAAAACAAAGGTACCGATGCACGGAGTCAATTGTCAATCATGCCTAGTATTCCTAATCGACCATTATGCGCTCCGTGAGGAGACCCTCGCCATACGCCATGCTTTCGAAGATGACTTGTCTCCAGACGTTGATGGCGAATTCTTGAGCTTCTTCTTCCAAAACCTACGCAAAGATCAATAAACAGCCTCCCGACAGTCACCGGGTACATACAGGTTCTAGGCCATCTACAAGCTTTTGGGGACCTTTATGGTCCTTGAGGTGTTCTAGGACGAACATGATAAGGTCGTCGTCTTCTAGCTCGCCAAGATATTTGACCATGAGGCGTTTGACCAACGGTTCGAATTTCCGGTCAACCATGCTCTAACGAAACCAATCAGCAACATCACGGAAAAGAAACCTACAACGTACGTCGTTGAGACCATCCCACCTGACTTTTGCCTTGAACAGCGTCTCTCTGTCGTGAGGTACAGATTCCTTGATCGTTTGCAACCGCTCCTTTGCCTTCTCGCCCTCTGCAGCGCTGAAATCGAGTTTGACTAATGGCACCTTCCGTTTCTTGATGTCCTCTTCCTCCTCTTCCTCTTGCCCAAATACAGCAGCCTTTACATCCTTTGACGAGGCCTCAGCTTTCAGTGGCGCAGGTGCAATGGACATGTTGAGTTTGACTGGTGCGCCATCATCAAGCAGCATTCCAGCTTTCCGTTGTTCTTCGGCGAGAGCTTGCATGTCCTCCATCTGACGAGCGAGGAACTTTTCTGATTCGATACGAAGGTTCTCTGCTTCCCGCTCTTCGTAAGCGCGAGATTCAGCATCCGCTGCTTCTTCGGCCGTGACTCGGCGTGCACGAGATTGACGCCAGCGAGCCCTGGAAGTGTCTATGAGTTTGACGATGACGACGACCAAGTCTGCATACCTGTCGACATAAAATTGCTCGTCGCTCTCGTCGTCGTCCCAAACATCGAGGCGAGCTTGCATCTCCACACGATCGCGTTCTTCGGCTTCCTTGATGGCGGTTTGACGCGCAATCGATCGTTCTAGAGCAGCTATGCGAGCCCGTTCTCGAGGCTCATAGCGGCGTTCTCTCTGCAAAGTTGGTAATGTGGCACGTTGAGGGTCACTACACGCATCACATCGGATGAAGCACTCACATCCTTGAACGAAACCTCCTCGTCTCGCCGTCTGGCGTCCCTACGATCCTTCTCCATCTCCTCGTCAGTCTTTTGACCCTTACCCCGTTCATCCAATGCCCCCGTCGCGGCGCTTGCATCCTCTGCCTTTACAAAGCCGACGGGCTTGCCGTAGCCTTGTGCTCCTTTTCCGGGCGTCTGTTGACCCTTTCCAGGCGTCGATTGAGATGCCTGCTGTGATTGTGGCTTACCCCATTCCCTCGACTTTGGGCCACTCGGCACGGAAGCCATGAGGTTCGGTATACTATCGCGGACTTCTCGTACTTTCTCCCGTTCACGCTTGGCGGCCCGTTCGCGGAATTGAGCGATTTCGGATATGACGAGACCGCGTTGAGTTTCTGGAAGATCGGCTTCCTGAAGATCATGAAGATGAGGAGGGATCACGTATTTCTCCTTGTCGAGAAGGCCGCTGTTGGCCGCGTCTTGAGAAGTACGAAGAATCTCTTCGACAAGTCCATTGACTTGGGCTTTAGCTTGCTGCATCACGGTCTCGTCCGTCTGTTTCGAGGCAAATCCATAAGTATACGACATGACACGAGGAATGACTCACGTCAGTCTTCATCTTCTGGGCAGAGTAAGCATCCAAGAAAAGTTTGGTCTTTTCGTCGGCTTTGATCTAGGAAAGAGTAGGCGACGTAGGCTTGAACGGGTCAGTCGAGCGGCGAAGGGACGCACCAGAAGCTTTTTGTTGGCGCAGCCATCCTCGAGCGCTGGAAGCTCGACGCTCTGTAGGAGCGTAAGACATCTTATTGCAGAGTCTGGATCCTCGTATTCTGCAAATCCAAACCCTTGCGGCTTGTTTGCAGGCGTGATGAGCCGCTTGAATGACTTGACTGGACCACAAGCCTGAACGGCCGATTCAGCAACGCGAACTTGGAAGTAAATGATGGAGTACTGACGGAGAGCATGCGGTTCAGAAATGCGTCTGTGATCCCTCCAGATATCGAACCCACGAAGAGGGTTGTCTGTTTCTGGGGTGGCATGAATGGTTGTTGCATCATTTGCTGTTGCTGTTGTGCGAGAGCTGATATTGATGGTCCTTGGCCATACGACGGCAAAGGAGGACGCAAACCGAGTCCTAATCGATTTGGCGCGGGTTGTTGCATTTTTGGTGGAAGGAAGAAGAAGAGGCGTAAATGATGTTCTCACGAGTCACAATGGTCCTCTTCTTCACCTCGTCCGGTAAGTAAATCGACCTCAGAAACGCACGCAACTCACTCTACGGCAGCGGTGGACCCGCCAGCGACGGTCTACATGGGCAAAGACAAGGTAGAGAGTGTGTGCTAGCTTCGTATCCAGCACAGGACAGCCGTTCACTCGCCCAGGTCAGACGAAGACCTCATCAAATATGCCTGGCCTCAGGACGTTTGGTTCCACGTCGACAAGCTCTCTTCTGCACACGTATACCTCCGCATGCCAGAGGGAATGAAATGGGAGGCGATACCACAAGCTCTTCTTACCGACTGCACTCAGTTAGTAAAGGCAAACTCTATCGAAGGCGAGCAAACGCCCACACCATGACCTTGTCGTTTCTCATTCTGCGATTTTGTAGGAAACAAGAAGGATAACCTCACAATCATATATACGCCCGCCGACAACCTCAAGGTACGCACGATCTGCCAGGTGATCAGTCGGTCGTGGTGACAGAGATCGCATGCAAGAAACAAGGTGACATGGCTGTCGGTCAAGTCTCCTTTCACAGCGATAAGCGGGTATGTCTGTCTTTAACGCACGCTTGAAAAGACTTATGAATGTGGTACAGGTGAAGAGAAGTGTGTTTGCTCCCAAGTCTCTGCTCGTCCAGCGCACTAAGCACCCACGCCAGTTTACGTTGCAAAGCGAGAAAATCCCATCGTCAACCGCCTCAACAAGACCAAAGTCGAAAAGGACGTCGATCACGAGCAGGAGAGGGTCGACCGCGTGAAGAAGGAAAACGCAGAAAAGCGTGCCGTGGCTGCTCAGAAAGTGCGCATCTTCGCCTTTTTTCTTATAAAAAAAAAGAAAGAGTCCCAACATTTCATCTTGCAGAAAAAGGAAGAGGCCGAGGTCGCGAAACAGAGGGCAGAAGAAAAGGCTGCACGGTCGTACGATCTGCTATTCAATGTCGAGGAAGACCTAGACGCCCCAAAGCCGACCGGCAAGGCGATCGAGGAGGATTTCATGTAGTAATCTTGTACACTTGTTAAATGTTCTTGTTTGTGATCGCCGATCAAGTCACTTTCTGACTCTGACCGACATGAGCATTCGTTTTGCTACTCTTCCACGCAGCCAAGACGACACGGACGATCGTACGACGTCCTCGAGCTCAGATTCGGAGGAATACGCAGAGGAAGATAACAACTTTGATGACTGGAATTCGGATCAAGAACAACTCCAACCATGTCAGTCCCTCTTTGAACACAAATCGTTCGCCACGGCTGCCGACGCTCTGGCGTACGATAAATCCATCCATGGCTTCGACTTGGATTCCACCAGCAAGCAATGGAGTGCGTTATCTGTCGCTGTCTTCGTTCCGTCTGCTGAAACCCGACAGAACTGGACTTGCATGGTCGAATACGACTGATCAACTTCATCCGAAAACATGTAAGACCAACGATCTCCTCTTCTAGTCCATGTATGTTGACCGCGAGACGCTCTTGTGTAGAAGTCGACCCCTGCCGATGTGGCCAACCTGACAGGGGCCGAGTCATTCTTCACTTCTGACGTCTATCTTATCCCTGTCATCGAGGATGACCCTCTACTCCGTGTGTTGTTTCCTCGCCTGCCATCATCATCGCTACATCGTTCACCCATGATCTAGAACTCGATTTCGACGACGATTCGTTCGACGAGGACGAAGACAATTCGCCCTCCGCTGAATCCAATCCGCCTGCAGATCTCCCCAGCGCCCTCGAACGCATCCAAATCCTCGAAAGGAAGCTATCTCGTGCACAGAGCGACTTGTTCGACTATAGAAAACTCGTCACCCAAAATCTAGTCCTCACAAGCATCGCGGAGATCAGAAACGAGCCTGGTCCATCGAAGAGCGAGGTCATCCGGGATGACGATACACATTACTTCAAGAGCTACGGATACAATGGTACGTGTGTGTCGTGCGTCGTGGACACATACGAACGATAATCACTCGACACGCCCCAGATATTCATGCCGTGATGATACAGGACAAAGTCCGCACGTCCTCGTATGCCTCATTCATCCTCACAAACCCCATCCTGTTCCGTGATGCCATCGTTCTCGACGTTGGGTGTGGAACTGGCATCCTTTCTCTATTCGCGGCCAAGTCTGGCGCGAAGCATGTCTACGCCATTGAAGCGAGCGGAATCGCCGAAAAGGCTGAAAAAATCGTCCGGCAGAACGGCCTCGAGGGCGTTATCACGTAGGTCACCTGATCTGAACTCCTTCATCATGATCTCATCTTCCTTGGTCAACACCAGTGTTATAAATGGCAAAGTGGAAGAAATCACCCTTCCCGATGGAATTGAGCACGTCGACATCATCGTATCCGAATGGATGGGTTATGCCTTACTCTACGAATCGATGCTCGATTCCGTTCTGCATGCGCGTGACAGGTTTCTTCGTCCGAACGGGGGTGTCATGGCACCAAGTCAGTGCAGGATCATGCTGGCACTTTGCGAGGGCAGCGAAATCATGAAAGACAGAGTGGACTTTTGGAACGACGTTTATGGTGCGTCTTTGCTCGATCGTACGATCAAACGAATCACGTCCGCGATCAGGCTTCGATCTTTCCGAAATGGCGCACGACGTCTACGAAGATGCCGTCGTCGACGTCGTCGGCCCAGAATCGGTGGTCAGCGAGCCATATCTACTCAAAGTAAGCTTCTTCTCCTTTCTTGTTCTCTCGTGCGTACAAACTACATATTCGTCAGGATCTTCATCTAAGAACCATCACGCCCCGCCAACTCGACTTTACGTCCTCGTTCTCGCTCACTTCGACTTCATCCATGCGCACCAAGATCCACGCTATCGTGCTCTACTTTGACACGTTCTTCACCACCACCGGTGATCCGCTCTCGCCAGACGTCCCCGTTCGGCTGATCAAAGACGGCGACGTCGTCCTCGCGGAGGTATGGCCGATCGCCGGCAAACCCCCACCCAAGCGTAGAGCTAGCGTCGGCCCAGGCTTGAAAGAACGCGAAGAGAAGCGAGTCATCAGTTTCAGCACCGGACCGACGAGTCAACCCACGCATTGGAAACAAACGATCTTTTTGCTCAAGGACCCCATCGCGGCGGAGGAGGGTGGGTGTTTCGTTTTCTCCCTCTCTCACACTTCATTGTGTGTTCATAGGTACGGTCGTCTCTGGCACGTTTTATTGCAAAAAGAGCGAAGGAAATTCGAGGGAGCTCGATGTCGAGATCCATTATTCGGTCAGGAAGAGTGAAGATGCGCCATCGAGCGAGGTGGTCGTGCAGATCTACAAGGTCCGATAGGGAGATCCCGATCAGTGTATCATAATCGAATCCGAACACTTGAACGAGTTGGAACGTCCGCTGGTGCAACTGACATCGAACCGTTCACCAGATGAGCAGGCGGGTAGTATTGCAGACACGTAGGAGTACATGCGATATACAGTATGTGTGCGAACCTGTCCATGTGTAAAAACAAAACAAACAACGCAGAGAGAGAGCTGAACAGCGTAGTATTTCAAACTTTTGAAAACGTCCGGTCTGGATCAGAAAGGGAGGCGCCAATAGACTCGTGAGGTGACACGAACGTGTGCGACGACCGCAGAGAAGAGACGGTCTGCCGGAAGCGCGTACCCGACCCCACGCTGTCGACACTCGATCGGAACTTGCCAGTATCGATGACGCTTCCGCGTGCTACCGTCCCTATTCCAGCCATCCCCACAGATTCCATTCCAAACTCGGCCGCTGGGTCGCTCGTCTGAGAGTCACTTCTCTCGTGCTCCATCAACAGCGCCGACGTGAGGTCCAACGACGCGTGCGACGGGGAATCCGGTTCGACCTCGGCGAGCTTGCGTGGCGGCGGATAGGACGAACGAACCGAGTCCGCCTCCCCTGCATCGGTTCCCACGATCGTGTCGCGCCAGGTGCCTGCATAGGGGTCCCATGGATCGCATATGTCGAGCGCAGGGCCAGGAGATTCCAACTTGGATTTCCGCACGCCAAATTCGCAAACGTAGTCCTCCTCCTCGACGCACGTTCGGCCGCTGTAGGTCGTGCACACGTCCTTGCGCGGGGTGGACTTGTACAAGGGTACACTCTGGTCTATGCTTTCCCGCGACTTGTTCCGCGCGACTTGGTACGCCCCATACTCCGCTCTTTGATTCGGTCCTCCTTCTACTTGACCAGGGGAGGAGCGATCCCGCCATCGTCTCCGCGCAATCAAATACCGCAGCGCAAAAAGCGCTAGACATAGCGCGAAGAAGCTAACCAGTCCAATGAATATTTTGACGCCTATCGAAAGTCGCTGACCGTCGCCCTGAGGGTTCAAGGTTTGCTGAGAAGACCCGGGCACGCGCACTTGGTTAAACTCCTCCAAAGCTTGCGTGGCATTTGTGAGACCCAGAAGTCCGAGCGCTGGGTTCGTCCCAAGCTGCACGGAGTGGGTAAATCCTCCCGTAGCGTTGGGTTGCTCGTATGCCATGACCGTGTACACATTCCGCATGAAGGGAACCCCGAGGATCATATCCCCTCTGTCCGAGCTAGCTGTGAGCTGTGAAGGATCGGTCTGTATGAGACCCAAGCAATATGGTGAGCTTGATTGCCCTTCGGACTCCGTAGTTAGGTCGAGAGGATGTAGCGGAAGTTCGTTTTGACCATCCAGAGTGATGGTCATGTTGATAGGGGTTGCACATGGAACATAATCTGCGAGTGATAGGTCAATAATGTGGGGGCGTTGAAACCAAACCGGCGTACAATTCCCATCAGAGGCGGGGCTGATACCCAATGCCCCATAAATTCCGTTGGCTAGAGGCGGTGTTGTAATTATCACGGGTATGCCAGAATCCAGGAGGGCGGTAGGGTTAGTTGTACCGGATAGTGACTGCAGCGCGACGGGGTGTGCGTGACCATCGACGTAGACTGTGATCGCACGGATGGTAGTCTTCCAGTATAGAGTACCAATGCTGTCACTGACAAGGGAGGAATAGCGAATTTGTGATGGTTCAGGAACAATTTCAGAAGGGTGGCAACCTATACCAAAAAGGGAAGGTATCTGACTGGATCCGGGACGAGAAAGCGTGAGGGAAAAGAAGGGCTGAGATGGAGCACTGGTAGCTGGAGTGAGGGAGAAGATATTCGAGGATATTGCTGCCCCATCCGGGGCATCACCCAAGGTAGCAGGTATAGTCTGCTGAATGACAGAATTCAGGGGGAGGGCAAGACCAAGAATACCATCAAAGTTGTACGACAATGGTTCGTTATTGACCGTCGTTGCAGCGGCTGGTTAATCGTGAGTACAGTATTGTAAGAAAAAGTGCGCTGACTGACTTAAAGCTTGATTCGGAATGACGTAGCCTCCAATCTGCACCTGATCCCATACTATGAAGCCCTCGACAGAACCGGAGAGGTATTGCATTGTAAATGTGGCGCCTGTGGACCGCGAGGAGCCTGGATCATACAGGCGCCCACTCGTTGCTGAACATGAGGCTGATGAGCATGATTTAGACGCAATCCACTGGAAAACTAGATTGAGGGAAACCGTAAGTAGAGAAAAAAAACGAGTCTCACAAGATCGGAAGAGCCTGTATCAACCTGCAAAGAAACGGTTTGCTGAGAAGCTCCAACTTGCACTGGGATAGTGTACGCGCTGTGAATCGATAGGCAGAGTAAGCACCATCCTCCATGTGATCACCAGGAGGGGAAAGTAGAGTAAAAGAGATGAATGGTCACGGATAGGCTTGAATGTGGTATAAAGCATGGCCAATAGGCCATGCTCAGAAGATATCAATTTGGAACTAGGACGTACACGGCATAGTAATTCGTCGAGACCATGTCCATACTTAGCACAATGCCAGCACTTCCGCCATTTCCTTCTGCTGAAGATGTTCGTTCTTCGCTTCTCCCGCTGGTGCGGGCGTCAAGGACTTGCATTAAGAAACTAAAGAAGAGGTGGATGGAAAACCCCGCGGCAGGAATCGTGATTCAGGTCGAAAAATAGTTAGCGCAGGGTCTAGTGGATCAAGCGCAGGGGAACGGTCTAGCAGCACCGCGTGCGAGATTCAGGCAACGTTGTCCACTCTGGGTCGGTGGTTCAGATCCGGGGCTCATTGACAAGTCGACGGACAGATAACTGACCCAGAAATAGGGCAAGGAACGACGGATGGTGTATGGATGAGTGTCTTGGGGAAAACAAAGGGAGCGAGGGGGCAGAGCGGAGGAATAACTTACTAGAGTAATACCAAGACAAGGGACGAACATGTCGTCTACATTTGTCACTTTGCGGCGCGTGCGCGTGAGGGTTGACGTTATTTCAGTCAACGCTGTGCTCGGGTGCGAACTCGCACAAACATTGTGTTCTTCCATTTTCCGAGTCCCTGGAAGTTCATTAATGATCCAGCTGACTCACTTGAGGGTGACCTGAGTGTAGCCTGAACTGCGATTATGTATTCTGTGGAGGAGGCTTAGTAGTGTCAAAGTTGGAGATCGAGCCCCACATCAATGTCCGCGCCAGCCAGCCGGGTCCATGCCGCGCCCAAGCTAATAGCTTAACTATTATCGTCCACAAGGTCGCATCCGCAGAGTCTATCAAGTTCACAAGCAAGTTCAAGTACAGTGCATGAACCGACTTTCCTCGATGGCCAGAGGTCAGTTCAGAAGCCGTCATCACGATAGCAACCGCAGAGGAAACACAAATCAGCCTCCACTCACACACTGCAAGTATTATTACCCACTCTCCTTTCTTTTCTTCTTGTTGATCGGATCTTTCAAAAGTCCTCTCGCTTCCCATCGTCAGTGACAAGATTGCAACCGCTGTCATTATCGCTGACCGCCTTAAGGGTCATCATGAATCATTGCAGAGATCCATGTCTTCCTTTACGAGTGGGCTGTTGGAAACGACGCCATCGCTACCTGGTCTCGATCGGACAATCGTTGTTCCACCACGTCGTCTACACCTCACGCTGGGGGTGATGTCGCTAGAAGAGGAGTCTAGCCTTGATTTTGATACCCATCCAAAAAAGACCGTCGCAGAAGCACTTTCGCTTCTGTGCTCCCTTCGATCACCAATCTCAGATCTATTGCGCGGTGCACGGCTCTCAGTTCCTCTTCAACTGATGAATATCATGCCGCCGGATAGTGGGGATCCAGACAAGGCACATGTCCTTTGGATGGGACCCTCGTTCGAGAACGAAGCCGCGCAACGACTTCGGGAAGTCGGCGGTGAATGGAGTTTGCTGTGGGAATATCTGCTATCACGCTAACGATACTCTAGAGATGGTAAACAAGACATTCATCGAAGCCGGGTTTATCAGAGACCGTCGCCCCCTAAAGGTTCGTTGTGGATCCCATTGCTGTCTTGCATTGAATGGAAACTCTTGGTCAGTTACACTGCACGATTCTGAACACGGTCTATCGGCGCCCCAGGGAAAGAGGACCGCGCCAGCCGTTCTCGTACCGATCCCTGCTCGCGTCTACCGGAGAGGCTGACGCGCGCGGGCCAGTTCGGGTAGAGTTTGGTACGTGGGATGTGGACGAGATTCAGATATGTAAGATGGGTAGTTACGGACCCGAGGGCGAGTACGAGCGCTGTGGGGGACTTGCGGTCGGACAGCTTAATAAGTTCCGGCATGGCGGCACAGGTGTGGCACAGCCGTGACTGGAATTGAAAGACCGATTGAAAGACCGCCTTGTATCCTCATGCGACTTCTTGTCTCGCTCAACACCATCACCTCCAACAGTGCCCGCTCAACGAACAACGTCCTACTTTCTACGTTCACATAATGTCTGAAATCAGGAGGAAGCTCGTCATCGTCGGTGATGGTGCTTGTGGAAAGGTCGTCTCTTTCTTTTTCCATCCCTCTCATCATTCGTTCTGATATCTGCACTAGACTTGTCTGTTGATAGTTTTCTCCAAAGGAACGTTCCCCGAGGTATTCTCTTGCTCGCTCTCATTTTATTTCTCTCCTCTTAACCGTCTCGTCTTTCTAGGTCTACGTTCCTACCGTCTTCGAGAACTACGTGGCGGATGTCGAAGTCGACGGCAAGCACGTCGAACTGGCGCTCTGGGATACTGCGGGTCAAGAAGACTATGACCGACTCCGGCCTCTCAGCTACCCCGACTCTCATGTCATTCTAATTTGTTTCGCTGTTGACTCTCCAGACTCTTTGGACAACGTACAGGAAAAGGTCCGTTTTCTCGTCTTTCCGTTTTCGTCAACTCTGACCAGGTTTTAGTGGATTTCCGAAGTCATGCACTTCTGCGCTGGATTGCCTGTCCTCCTTGTTGGTTGCAAGAAGGACCTTCGACGGGACTCTAGGGTAATCGAAGAGCTCAGGAAGACTAGCCAGCGTCCTGTCACCCCCGAGGAGGTTGGTGGTTGTTTCATTTAATTTGCTTCTCTTTAATGACGTGTCACAGGGCATGGCAGTGGCCAACAAGATTGGGGCGAAGCACTACCTCGAGTGCTCAGCACGAACGGGAGAGGGTGTTCGCGAGGTGTTCCAGTATGCTACTCGAGCTGCGCTTCTCTGCCGGCCCAAGCACCACAGGAAACACTGCGTGGTCTTGTAGACTACTTATTAGGACGACCATTCATTTTATCCTAAACGCCGACGTCGTTTCGCCTCCTTTGTCACTCTATTTTCCTCCTTGTTCAGAGTTCATACCCTTCACGACCTGTGTTCCGCAATCTTCATGATCTGATCTCTTCTATATCATGACCGCATTCTTGTCTCCATGAGCGTATCAGTTTGAGTCCAGTTGCCGGTTGCTACCGCGAGCGGCGTGTTCCGCAGCAAAGCAATCATTTCATTTCGGATGGGAGATTGCAGGTGGCGCAATTGACTTGAATTACTACCCATAGGCCGAGAGCATTCATCGTTGCTATGGTCACATTACAGCCTGGTATTCGACGACTACGGTCTGTCTGTTACGTCGCTCGGGAGATGCTGCAAGCTGGCTACTAGGACGCCGCAGGACGGCAGTCGACGTCAGTTGTGGACATGCACTGACATGGCATCGTCACGACGACAAAGTTAGTCTAAAGTCTGTTTGGTGGCGGCGCTGACGAATCCGCACGGTCGCATCCTCCACACGACCCGCTCGTGCGCACAATCATTGATGGCAACCACACATATGTATGCCGCATTGGGGGATACTGTATCCCTGCAAGCCTGCACCGCTTTGGAATGCAGCGCGTCCGCGTCATGTTTGGTCGGCGTCGAGGGGGACCTGGCGTGCGGCGGCAGAGACGACAAGTAACAAGGACCTACAAAAAAAACCAAGCACGAATTCACTGAGGGCGCTTCTATCTCGAGTTCCTGCCGAACGGTTGCTGCTTTGTCAGTAAGCCAATGGGTTCGGGGCACGTGGGCCACTTCCCCCAAGATACGCATCACCCGGAGTCTAGGCACACCCGTCTTTGCGGAGGGACGCGTGCGTTCCGTCTTGTGCCACCCAAGTGCCACCGTGGCTTTCATGTTCCTCATTCTTCAAGTCCCTGCGGAGACGTGGTCCCGATACAGCCGCATGACCCGGAACTCGGTGGGAGAACTATTGATAATTCCGAGTCAGGTCTCCTTTCCTGCCCTTCCTTTTGATAACGATCAGTGCCTGGTGCGTGCTGTGGACCAAGACCACACACCGAACGGGCACAACGGAATATCAATCGCCTAGTGAATACGCGGTGGACGGTGCCAAAAAAGGCCCATCTGGACAACCCACGTCTTCCCTGGGAAGCTGGGAAGCTCCTGGTGAAGTGTCCTTGGGCCAATCAGGAGAGACAGGGTTTGGCGTCGGGGATCAATCGATCACTGATCTGTAGACTTGAGGGTCACGAAATAAAGGGCTGATTCACTCTTCACAGGCATATTGCAGGTACGCTGAATGAAACCTCAGTGACCAGATACTCGGTCAAGCCCCCACATTGATGAACAATGCATTGACGGATAAAGCATCTTTGGAGCTTGTCCGTGTCGATCACGGCCCCTCTTTATGGGATGCCAGTTGTCAGCCCCAAAAATTAATACAGTCAACTCCATTTGTTCTGATCAGATCTGAGAATCCTCTGTGGAAGACGACAGAAGAGTTTTCCGCTATGATCATCGCTCTCGTTGAGTATATATACCTAGTGAGTCAGTGTTCACTCATTTCCCGTGGATTCGGAAGACGCCGTGATTGAATGAAGACGTTGCGATGTATGCAGTCAACCATACGTATCTAGGACTTGATAGTTTTGTGCTTTCAAGCTCGTGAACCATTCACCCGACATTGGCCCCGCAGTTCTGGCACAAACGATAACGTCTTGCTTGAGCCGAGGAGGGGAGGCCACGTGTCGATCGAGAATTACAAGACGAATGGCTTCGCGGCCGACATCGATGCAGTTTGAGATGCATGGCCGGAGAACGTGGCTATCAACGAGGCGTGATGGACACCCAAAAAATCGTAAGAATGGCGGGGACTTTATATCGCGTAATGACAGATGAGCATCATATCACGAGCGCGGTACGTATGATCGGTGGTCGAGCGGAGTATTCAGGGGCAACAAGAACCTACTGCAGGGCTGGCGAGACTTTGGAGTCTAGAGTCGACTGACAGGGCTACATACTTACCTTCCGAAAGAGGCAAGGGAGGACTCCAGACTCGACTAGTATTTGAACGGGCAGTTTACTCTCGATGCTATCCTCTGACATCACACCCCATCTCTCGTTCTTTCAGATGTTCCCTGGGCAATAAAATACCGCCGTTCACATCGACCTCGACACCACATCCGCGATGATTCGTTTCGAGGGTATGGCACGGGAGGTCATGGAGGCCATGTGTACTCCGATGCACCAGATCTTACCCACCCATTATCCCAGCTCAACCTCTCCCCCCATCCGGCTCTCGCCCAGCACGCCGTCTGGAGCACTCTTCCTCGGATCCATATCCGCCACTATGGACCGCGATTTGCTCAAAAGCCATCACATCACGCACCTCGTGCAAGTGCTCGATGCGCCGTGGATCCCCATATCGGAGAAGGATGGATATCGGTGTCTCAAGATAGACATTCACGATAAGCCCTCCGCTGATCTAAAGTCGCATCTCGAAGGCGCGTGCCAATACATTTCGAACGCGCTCGCCAGCGGGGGGAACGTTCTCGTCCATTGCCAACAGGTACGTTGTTGGAGAAAGAAGGAGCATATTGTGGAGTTGCTGACATGTCAACAGGGTATATCCCGATCGCCTGCCATCGTCATTGCTTACCTTATCCACAACCTCGGGATGTCATACGATCAGGCTCACGCTCTCGTCAAACGTCACAGACCTTGCATCAATCCCAACCCTGGCTTTGTCGCCGTCCTCCGTGCATGGGAAACAAAGCGGCGCTCCACTTCCTCTCAGCCACCCCCTCCCCAGTTCCGGCGTGCCAATACGTCCTATACCTCTCTGGTGGCAGGTGCAAACGTCACTTCCGACGCTGACATCGTCATATCACATCCTCCGCCTTTTGCGAGGGGTATTAGCTACTATTCCTAGTCAATCAACCCAGCCGTATCCCGATCCGGACACTCACAGCAGCACTACGGCATCTCGGCGCCCATCTCATCATACCCTCAGCAACAAACAAAAGGAGAACCCATTTCTCTCTCATGCCTTTACATTTGCTTTGTTCATTCGCTTTCCTGGGATTTTTGGCAGTAACATTCATCAGGGCGTCATACATGCAGGTTTTTGTTGCCTGCATGATGACTTGGAGTGGGTTTAGAGTATACGGTGCATATACTTGTAGTATCTACAGTTGTCTACCCCCCAAAAAAACGGAAGACTCATCGTCACCGCACCCGCGTCTTGAAGTTGCAGATTTTTTCAAGCAGCGACCGGTGTCGATAATCACATTATACACGACTCATTCCTGTGCCTGACTCTGATTTCCTCCATGTCCTTGGCGGAGACCGCGGCTGGCGTGGACGGCGCATTCACCAGTATCCCAATCATGTGAGTCGCCGACCAGTGGCATACATACCGCAGCAAACGTGCCTAAAATTTGACCCGACTTCCTGGCAGAGACCTGAGCAACTGCGATACGGCCGATGGAAGGTTGGCCACCGCACGCAAGATCAGGGATGCGTGTATCCGAGTCGGGTTCTTCTATAGTGCGTTCTCGCTGTCGCGGGTCCACGATCGACGTTAGACTCATCTGATCGTACTTTCTATCTAGTACGAAACCATGGCATATCTCAGTCGTGTCTGGACAACATCCTTTCCTCAGCCCAGGCGTATTTCGCTCTTCCGACGGAAACAAAGATGAAGGTGTGGTTAATGTCATACGCGTTCTTCAACTTCTGATTCGGACCACTGTCGCGAAGCTCAACCACAGGGTCTCCAATTTCAAAGGATACAGTCCACCCCTCGATGCGAATATCGACCCCGCTCACAACGATAAAGGGGACTTTCACGAGGGCTTTGACATCGGATGGGAAGAAATAGAGTCGAAGGCGCACGACGAGAAGAGGGAGAACGATGGTGCAATGACAGGCGGGAACGTATGGCCCTCGGGCGACTGTCCAGGGTTCAGAGAAGCTTGCCTGGGATACTAGTGGGTCAAACTGGTATAATCTTATCCAAGTTTGCTTTTTCACGTCTTGTTTCTAGTCACGCTGCAGTTGGCGTCGGCAAAGTCTTGTTTCTGCTGTTTGCCCTTGCACTCGAATTGCCCGAGACATATTTTGATGACAAGGTAGGCTTGTCCGCTTGCAGACGATTATACTGTTTGAACATGTTCCAGACGCGGAATGCTGCGGCGATCATGAGAGTACTGCATTATCCATTACAGGATGGACATCCCGGTGTTGACGAAGATACCCCCGGTATCGGAGCCCATTCCGAGTACTTGTTATCTCTTTACTCTGCTTACCCCAACTCATCTCTTTCTTAGCTTCGAGGTCAGAACATCGATGGGATACCGAATTAGTGGCACGAAATTTGACCTCTTCATAGTGTTTCACCATTCTCTGGCAGCAACCTGGCGTTCAAGCACTCCAAATCATGAACTCGGAGAAAAGGTGGATCAACGCCCCTGCTATCGATGATACGTTGGTCATCAAGTGAGATATGACTTCTTGGGATGAGTCGTTGAAGTGTCGATGACGTCTATCTTAGCATCGGTGACCAGTTGGCGATGATGACAAGTGGGTGGTGTCCTTTGTTCCTGTCCGAACATCCAAAATTACATTTCCAAAAGATGGCGTCTTCAAGTCCACTGTTCACCGAGCAATGAATAAGAGCGGCAAAGAGCGCTATTCTGTCCCTTTGTTTTTCGGTACAGATTACCATGTGAACATCGAGGTGCGTAGCTGCTCATCGTAACGAAGAGAATTTAAGATGATCCATGTTTTTGTAGCCCATACCAAGTTGTGTGTCTGCTGATAGGCCGGCGAGATATGACCCTATCACTGCTGGAGAGTATGTGCACAAGCGACTCAAGGAGACATATCATGCAGCATAAACTTGATGTGTCACTCGATCCTGTGGTGTGTAAGTTAAAGACTAGAATGTACTCTATGCGTATGGGTTGCTTCTTCGCCTGCGGACCATCTCCTCGACCCTATGGAGTTCAACCAGATACTCATACGCAAGCCTTGCTTCTTTGTCCCTGGCCTCCTGCAACTCTGCCTGGGCAGTTTCGACTTCCTCCTGGAGTTCTTCCTGCGTCTCCTCGTCACTGTCCCGCTCTGCCTCTGCTATCTCATCCATCAGCGTGTCTAGTTTTCTCTGACGTTGAGCTACCAGTTCCGACATCAGATCACGTATCTGCCTATATGCGGTCGTCTGCATGATATCCACGCCGCTCCCGAGCTCCCGCTGGATCTGCAGAGCCACAGGCGGCTTATCGACGAGATTCTGGACAATTTCGAGTGCAGATTCGCGAGTGTTGTCATGACGCATCATCCTGGCACCATTTTCCAGGACTGGTTTGAAGAAGATATCCTTGGTCGCGAGTTCTTGTTCTCTGGACTCGCCGACGTCCAGAGTGACCATATCCCACATGCTGGTGACGAGGAAGACGTTGGGATAAGCGTCTTCGCCGCAGAGGTCTTGGAACATCTTGAAACTCTGCCGAGCGGAACCGGCCATCTTCACGTCAGATATTCTCTGCATGTAAATGATGCCTGCGAAACGTATGCCTGCCCTGTAGCTATTGGGAAGGGGGCATGTTGGTTTCCTCTTGAGTAAGTAACTCGAGCTGAACAGCGATCAAGTCCATACCTAGTGACGAACGACGCGGCTATGATCTTCCATATATCGCTGTCCGCCAAAGTAGTATCTCCGAAACCCGGCGTATCGATCAACACGACTTCTTTTCCACCGACGGTAAACCGGGCCGATGCTTGTACTTCCGAGGTGCAACTCTCTAGCCCTTGCCCTACGCCGAGCGAAGACCCCGATACGAGGTTGACGAACTGTCCGCGCGATGTTTCGTGAGAAGAGCGAGCCTAGTCAGTCAGGTCAATAAAGTGGGCGGACCGTCGTCTTTCCACTCCCGGTAGGGCCCATGACGCTGGAGTGAAAGATGATGAGGAAGAGGAAGAGGACGAGGACGAGGGATGAACGACGTACGCGATGAAAACGGGCTTTGGGCGAGTGGTGTGCGATACGGACGGCATCGGCGTGCCAGCCAGTGCCGGTGCTGACTCCTCGTCGACGTCTGTCAACCTCACGCTCCCCTCCCTTCGAGAAATGCAACGCATGACTGCAGAAAAGAGTTGGCCCATGATCGATGATGATGGTCAGCGATGGAGATGGACGGGTTTAAATGTTGAGCTGAAAGACTGCTCAGAGAGACGCTCAGAGACGGGGGATGGTGACAACGTGTTGCGTTCTCGACTCGCCTTGCGGAGAACACCTGGCGTTCTCGAAGCGTGAATTTAATGAGTCGACCTGACCCGATCGCGAGGCTGTCTGCATGTCGTTGCACTAGAAGTAGGATATCCTGGTTGAACGTCCCAATGCGATATTTCGCACTAGCAGATCGTCAAAATGGATGTTCTTTTCAGCAGCACTTCGGAGAACTTTGAAAGTTGTGATCTTTACATAAACACGAAAACACATTGCGTGATTTGCATCATTCCTTGATATGCATATCCGAGTAATTTCTCCCGAGTGCTTATCCAATTGGTGCGACATCGTGATGGGACAGCAGAGTAAGATAGGGGGTTCCGTTCCGTAAGTTGTGGTATGTGAAAGTGTAGCCAGAAAGTCCTAAGTCGGATGATCAAAACGAACCACTGGTTCCTGTCGCCGACTAAGCACACCGGGGCCAGACGCGTCACTTGAACGTTCAAGGCCGCAAAGAGTGGCAGTTGACTGCTATACAAGGGGTCAAGACGCGCACAGATGGGCTCGTGCAAACGTACTGCGATTTCAAAACAGCACAGCAACCTCGTGAATAGCCTTGAGGCCGATCACTACATTCCATAGAGATGAAAAACGCCTGAACCACCAGGACTTACACGTGCGAGCTGCGCCCGAAACGAATATTGTTAATAAACTGGTTGTACAGAATATGGGTTAGTTGACCTTGGTCGTGACCACCTAGACTCCGCTGGTGGACAAGCGCATCATCCACTCAGGATTTCAACCTGTCCCGTAACTCGAATTGCAAAGGTGATGGCAAGTAAAGAAGAGACAACGAGGGTCGCGTATGTCAGTTCTCGCTTTTTGACGATGCATTCTGAGTTTTCTTCCATAGTGTCATGGGTGCGACCGGCAGCGGCAAGTCAACCGTACGCGATTTTACCCAAACAAAGCACAGCAGAGGTGACTGAGGAACCTTTGGCAGTTCATCAATCTCGCAAGTGGATCAGACTTGGCTGTCAGCGATTCGCTCGAGAGCTGTACTGTTGACGTCGCGACTTCCACATTTCGATTCCACGACGGGCGGACTGTCACCTTGATTGATACTCCCGGGTTTGACGATACCACGAGAAGTGACACCGATGTCCTCAAGTCGATAACAGACTATCTCTCTGAGTCGTAAGCACATACACTGCCTTGACCAGAATCATTCCCATACCTTTCATGCAGATATACCTCAGGAGCTAGACTTGCCGGGGTGATTTACATGCATCGCATCACCGATAACAAGATGGGCGGTCCATCGAGAAGAAACTTTCACATCTTTCGCAATCTTTGTGGGGATAGTAGTCTCCAAAACGTCCTGCTCGTCACCAACATGTGGTCTAAGATAGACCCCAAAGAGGGGGAGGCTAGAGAACGGGAGCTGGCGAGCAAAGAAAAGTTCTTCAAGCCAGCGGTTGACAAGGGGGCTCGGATGCTTCGCCACGACGGCTCGCAGGCATCAGCATGCGCGATTCTTGGTCACTTGGTTGGTCAGGAGCCCTCGACACTTCTCGTACAAGACGAGATGGTGAATCAGGAAAGGGACCTCGCTCATACTACAGCTGGTGCAGACCTCATGCGCGAATTGAGGGAAAAGGGAAAACGACACGCAGAAGCACTGGAGGAATTGTGCGTTGGAATAGAGGCTGCAAGACTCGAAGAGGACGAAGAGACAAAGGAGATACTGCAGGATGAGGCGAAGAAAGCGCGAGAGCGAGTAGAGCGAATCCGGGGAGACCTCGAGCGAATGGTCGCGAATTTTGCGACAGAAAATTTGCGACTGGAGAAGGAGAATCGGCGCTATAAGAAGGATTTCAGAAAACAGCAGGCAGATGCTGAGCATAAAGCACAGTTGCTCCAGGAGGAACGTAGGGCTCGTGAGCTCGCGGAAGAAGAGAGAAGGCGGGCTGAAGCAGAGTTAGCTGCTGAACGCGAAAAGAAGAAGCAAGAAGAGCGGGAAAGGGGCGAGAGGGGGGAAAAGCAGGAACGCGAAAAGTCTGAGAAGCAGAAAACTGGTTCTGTATGTTTTATACAGTGAAGAGCATGGCCATCCTCTCTACATGTTACGTCGATGGCGAGACATCAGCAGGACTGATCATGGGCATCTCATTCGGGATAATTCAGCCGGGAGTGTCGATAATCAAGACGTTGGTATTGACGAGCAGCGGAGCACCAGGCGATCGAACAATCGACGTGTCTGTCCAATCGAGCGCGACAGTCCAGTCCCAAACGCGAGCGCCATCGCCGCCGCCGTCAGGAACACTCGGCCTGGAAGCGCCGCAAAGTCTCGACACGAGCGAAATTTTGAGGACGTTGTTGATCCCGACGTCGAGTGCGTTTGTGATGCGCCAGGACGTGGCGTATCAGAACGCACAGGTATCCACTAGAGATAGGTGAATGCCGACTGTCGTCTTCATCGGGCCATGCGCGGCATGCGGAGAAGCAACTAGCGGAGACAGACACAGTATTTTCGAAATAGATCCTGGTCAACGTCGCATACGGGTGAATGTCCCTGAGCACAAAGTTACTGGTCAAGCCCGCCGTCACGCACGCAGCGCGAAGAAAGAAAAGGAAGAGACGCACATGTAAACATCCCCGCTATCGTCGGTCCATACGTCCAGCATACGAACGGTGCCCTTGAACCTCAACGTCTGCCGTCCGCGCATACTCTCCAACGCCAGCGCGAGCGGGTTATACAGCAGCGATGAGAGACGTGTTATTTGTTCTTGTTTACTCGCTTACCCTTTCCACAGGATTTCTTCGACTGTTCTTATCAGGGTTGAAGATGTGTTATTCGAGAGATCGACGGTGCCTTCCTGACACGTCTCTCCATCCCGAGGAGCGTCAACAACTATTCGAATTGTGGCTCCAGGAATCGGTACGGATTTTATTACAAATCTCGATGCTAAATAATATCACCATTCTCGCAGCTTGACGTCACATCCCCAGACGGACTTTTTTGTTCCCTCCCACTTGATCCTATCGAGCAGATCTCAGGGAATTGGCCAGACCATTGTAAAGAGGAAAAGTGGGTCCAATTCCTTGGCGGCCTAGATTTAGATGTATAACTGACTTCATTCACACTATTCTAGCAATGCCTCCCTCATCCAAACTTCTACGTTCGTCTTGTGGAGTGCTTCCGGCGGTAATACGAAAAAGACACGCATGATCCACCGAATCACGAGAAAGATGCGCTATCATTGACGACTACGTCTGCATATAGTGAATTTGGCTTCCGGCTATCCAACTATCGTCTGTCATGGTCCACGCTAGAGGTGAATCTCGAAAAAGTATAGGACGATCGACTGGCCAGATGGAATTGTTCATGAGAAGACCAAGGTGCATACAACCTCGGTGCAAAGGCAAGCGGACAAATCCTCCTCGTGGAGGCTATCGATCAACGACAGCTTCCATTCTTTCCTCGTGGTGAGCACAATCGTTTCGACCTTGAGCTTCATATGGCGCTTGAATCGACAAGGTATTTAAACATTCCCGCAGAATCTGTGGACCACCGTGTCACCATAGTCGCCCCGGCTCGCCCGTCACGCCGCCGGTCGCCCCATCAGGATCGGATAGACCCAGGATGCTCACGCTTTCCGTATGGAAACGACGAGAGGGCCGACCAAGTTCAAGGTGACCACGGCGGGATAATACATTCAGCAACACATGTCGTAAAATACAGCAGAGGTAGTAGACTAGGCATGCATTCATTGCGTAACCCTTGTTTGATCAATGATGAACATCATAATTTTTTAAATGCGATATTCGTCCGATTCGGATGGAGGTACTTGAGACGGTCATTGCAAAAAAAACTGATCTGATTACTTCGTAGCTGTTCGCAAAAACAGGTCGGCAATTTCTATGGGTATCTTTCGACTCGGAAGTGGCGGCTATTCATACATATGTTTCTCTCTTTCTTTCTTTGAGCTACTCGTCCATGATACTATATATAAAGGCGGTCAGTGGGCTGGAATGACAGCAATTCTCGTCTCGATCTCGTCGATAGCCTCTGGTCAGATGTAATCCGGAAGAAGCCGATCAAACTAAAACAGCGTACAACGTCATGGACCTGCCGTTCCGAAGCGTCGGATGTCGGATGTAGATGGGGATCGATCGACGAAACACCGCTTCTTCCGTTTCCTCCTCGCCCTCACGGTGACAACTGCTTCAACACTACGTTCCACAGTTTCTCCGACACGACGCTCTCGCTTGGAATTCAGATATCATGGCAACATACAAGACAGGTGGTTTTGAAAACATCCAAGAGAAATTCGGCCGCTTCAGGATCCTTATCATTGGGCGGGCGAACGCTGGAAAGACGACTATTCTCCGCGCGATCTGTAACACTACCGAAAACCCGGAGGTCTATGATGGAAAAGGCAACAAGGTGCGTACTTGATTTGATACATACAGATGACTGGGTTACCAAACCGTGCGACTAGGTCAATCTGACCCAGGTCGAGGGATGCACGGAGGTGAGTGCCACCACATACTACATATTGGACTATGACGCGAGGCGCATCTTTGCCGGTGCATGCTAGCGCGGAATGCACGACATTGAGAACGAATTGATTTTCCGGAGCAACGACAAATTCGTCTTTCATGACTCGCAGGGCTTTGAAGCTGGTTCCGTAGACGAAGTCAAACGACTCAAGGAGTTCATCGTAGAGCGTGCGAACACGACATTTCTCAAGAAACGGATTCATGCCATTTGGTAATAGCTTTAACTTGCCGGAACGTACGGTCTGCATAGTCGTTAACTGGTTATTATACTGAATAGGTACTGTATCCCAATGGATAAATTGGGTCGGGCAATCCAACGTTCCGAAGAAATATTTTTCAATGAATGTGACGCGAGAAACGGTGACTATGTTTTTGTTTATTAATTTAAGGTTTGCTCAAGCTCACAAGTTGTCCAGTGCCGGTTATTGTGTTGTTCACCAAGTTTGATGCATTGTTGACGGTAGCCTTGGGCAAACTAACTGGGAATGACCGAATGCTTCCACGAAAGGAGAAAATGGAAAAGGCACATGAGCTCATAGACGGAATTTTTGACAATGCCAATGTATGGCAACGTCTCTGTCAATTGAAGCATGCACCAAAAAGTAGTGTTCGGATTGAAGGTATTTGTTCTTTTTTCTCATAAATGATTCAGTTCATGGAACTTGCATGCATGGAAGGAATGCACAAGTCAGATGAGGCCCGGGGGTGTAAGATACTGTTGGAAAAGACTGCTGAGGCTCTGAATGAGGAGGCTTTGCAAATGCTGTTTGTCACTGCACAGGAAACAAGCATAGCATTGTGTATCAAATATGCAGTTCGAGAGTGAGTACTAAACATTGAATCTTCTTCCAAGGGAGATGCTATAATCTGAAAAAGTGTGATATCAATTTTGGACAGGCAGAAATCAGCCCTTCTTGAACACAAAAGAGGGGATATTGATCCTGGAGATATTGCAAGATGGTTTCCACACTTTTGGGTGAGATAGATTTATAACAATCAGATTAAACACAATCAGATTAATCTTGATTAATTGCATTTCACTATGGGAACCACAGAAAGTGAGTTGCTTATTGCTGCAATGAGCAAAGAGAATTAAAATGTGACTTATATCATGGATTATTCTCCTAAAATAACAGTATGTGAGTTGTGCATTCTGGAATGTGGCAGAGAGTGGTGATGCCGATGATGCCATGTCCATTCATTCTGCATTCTACTCTGGAAATCACAGAGAGTGAGTTGTGCATTGTGGAATGTGGCAGAGAGTGGTGATGCTGATGATGCCATGTCCATTCATTCTTCATTCTGCTCTAAAAATCACAGAGAGTGAGTTGTACATTGTGGAATGTGGCAGAGAGTGGTGATGCTGATGATGCCATGTCCATTCATTCTTCATTCTACTCTAAAAATCACAGAGAGTGAGTTGTGCATTATGGAATGTGGCAGAGAGTGGTAATGCTGATGATGCCATGTCCATTCATTCTTCATTCTGCTCTTGAAATCACAGGAAGTGAGTTGTGCATTGTGGAATGTGGCAGAGAGTGGTGATGCTGATGATGCCATGTCCATTCATTCTTCATTCTGCTCTGGAAATCACAGGGAGTGAGTTTTGCATTGTGGAACATAACAGAGAGTGGTGATGCTGATGATGCCATGTTCATTCATTCTTCATTCTGCTCTTTAAATCACAGGAAGTGAGTTGTGCATTGTGGAATGTGGCAGAGAGTGGTGATGCTGATGATGCCATGTCCATTCATTCTTCATTCTGCTCTGGAAATCACAGTCTGTGAGTTGTGCATTGTGGAATGTGGCAGGAGTGGTGATGCTGATGATGCCATATTCATTCATTCTTCATTCTGCTCTAAAAATCACAGAGAGTGAGTTGTGCATTGTGGAATGTGGCAGAGAGTGGTGATGTTGATGATGCCATGTCCATTCATTCTGCATTCTGCTCTGGAAATCACAGGAAGTGAGTTGTGCATTGTGGAATGTGGCAGAGAGTGGTGATGCTGATGATGCCATGTCCATTCATTCTTCATTCTGCTCTGGAAATCACAGGTAGTGAGTTGTGTATTGTGGAATGTGGCAGAGAGTGGTGATGCTGATGATGCCATGTCCAATCATTCTTCATTCTGCTCTGGAAATCACAGGGAGTGAGTTTTGCATTGTGGAACATAATAGAGAGTGGTGATGCTGATGATGCCATGTCCATTCATTCTTCATTCTGCTCTGAAAATCACAGGAAGTGAGTTGTGTATTGTGGAATGTGGCAGAGAGTGGTGATGCTGATGATGCCATGTCCAATCATTCTTCATTCTGCTCTTGAAATCACAGTTTGTGAGTTGTGCATTGTGGAATGTGGCAGAGAGTGGTGATGCTGATGATGCCATGTCCATTCATTCTTCATTCTGCTCTGGAAATCACAGGGAGTGAGTTTTGCATTGTGGAACATAACAGAGAGTGG
>JBBPOM010000244.1:0-35045 GCA_038091455.1 Leccinum uliginosum
TTTCTCGAACTCGGGCTTGTATTGGCTGTCATATATTTCCTGGAAAATGTCCTTGAAACGACCGTCGTACCGCTTCATGATGGTATTCTTGGTGGACATGAACTGTGCGAAATACTTTATACACCAACGTGCGTCACGGAAATGAAGGATGACGTACGAGAGGCATTTTCTTGACCAAGGCCATCTTGAACGAGGAGTGTGCGAAGCCCGTGATCGACTAAATGATAATCAGAATGAGCAGTTGCACCATCAGATCGTTCAAACAAGCATACCTCGTCGGTGTTGTACATGCTCATGGCGACACCCTTGCCCTTGAAATCGTAGACATCAAGCGTGGTTGGTGCACTGCCATCAGCTGGAGTGTAGACAAGCTGCAGCTTTCCAGCCCCGGGGACAACAAAGTCGGTCGAACGGTACTACAGAGCGTCAACGTGAGACACGCATATCAGAAACGAAACTAACTTGATCTCCGAAAGCATGACGACCTATGACAATCGGGTTCACCCACCCCGGAATGGGCTTGGGAATCCGCTCAAGGATGATGGGCTCCCGGAAGACCGTCCCCCCGAGGATGTTGCGGATCTATAGAATTCCGCTTAGCATCCCCGACTTCTTTTCCATGCTGGGGTGGCGAAGGGGGGGAAACAGACCGTGCCGTTTGGACTCTTCCACATCTCCTTGAGTTTGAATTCCTCAACACGTGCCTCGTCGGGCGTGATGGTTGCACACTTGATGCCGACCTTGTACTTTTGAATTGCTTTTGCAGCTTCGATAGTCACGGTATCGTTCGTCTACACTCTGGTCATATTTCTATCACGGGCTTTTGGGCGAGATGCCGACTTACCAGATCGCGGTGCTCTAATCCGAGGTCAAAGTACTTGATATCTAGCTGAACATACGGAAGGATGAGCTATATGAATGGACCGTGAGTAGACGAGTCGTGCGAGCACCACTGAAGAGCGAACCTCCTCCCTTATCTTCTTCCATATAATTCTGGTCATTTCATCACCGTCGAGTTCCACCACCGGCTTTGAAACAGCGATCTTTTGCGCATTCTCTAGGTGTACAGGCCCGTCAGCACATTGTCTCGCCACGATTACGGACATGGTCCATGCGAGCAGGATCCGTGAAGAACACGATAACTCACGTAATTTCATCGACGTAGCAAAGCCCCGCGAGAGTGGTCTTGTCTGAGCCGACAACGAGCGTCTTGCCAAAAGGACTGTCCGAGCTTGCATGATCATGGTGAGGTCGAAAATTCCCTCCCGGCTTTTGTAAGGATGCCACGACTCGCCCGCCGCGTAACCGGGAAGAACAGGGATAAGAAAACAAGGGAACAACACGGTACGAGCGTGGGATGTGCCACTGGACCGTCTGTGTCGAACGAGAACTTTCCAAGTTGCGGTCTTCCTGTTCAGTCACAATCTCAGGCGAAACATGCAGTGTGTTATGATTACGTCTCAGTACTGAGGTAGCGCGTTTGCCTCGTTCACCGCTTGCTCTTGCACCAGCTCAACAATCTTTGCAACAAGATTTCCCATCACCTCTGTTTTTAGCTTGCTCGCAGCGAGCACTTCGTCGTGAGAAGCGACTTCGACGGCAGGCGCATGCAAGGGTCGACCAGCGAGCTACAGTGCAAAAATCTTCTCAGCAAGCACAGAATGCCGGTCGGGTGTCGCGTACCTCCGCCTCGACCTCCTCCCGGATGCTACGATACTTGGCGGGTATGACAACCATGTTGGTGACGAGGCTAAGCACCATGATTTCAAGTCCCTCCTCGCATGCAGCGGCGACCTCGGGGATGGTGCTCATTCCGACGACGTGGGCGCCAGCATTCCTCAGGAATCGACCTTCAGCGGGAGTCTCGTACGCCGGTCCAGAAACCCAGGCGTAGGTACCCTCCGCCAGCGCATCGCGGTGGAATTGCAGCTGGTGCGCAGCGAGGAATGCGAGTCTCCGTAGCTTCACCGAGTATGCATCGCCAAGGGGGTAAAACCGAGGGTATTCTGGGGAAACAAGCGGTCCAAATGTTGGATTCATTCCAGTCAAGTTTGGCAGAGCAAAATGATCCTGGATAACGACGACTGGACTTTGGGTCAGTAGTGCTCTAACAACCTCCCAGCTACACGCACTCGTTCCGACCGGGATTTCAGGTACGAGAGATCCGGCGGCATTGGTAACTGACAATGATTTCAGTGACGGTCATGAGCGAATTGTTGAGCTGGCTCACTGATGACGTGTCTTACCCCCAACCGTTTCATGGTTCGGATTCCATACGTCACTACTGCGGGTTTGTGCCCTTCGTATGGATGAAACTTTCTGGTCCAGGTCAATTCAGTGGGTGGAAACGAGACAAGATTCGAGACAAGGACATACACGACCGAGCATAGCGACGACTGGATACTTGTGTTGTCCCATCAGACCAAAGGCCAAAGCACTCTGCTGTCCAACAACTTTGGCCCAAGGATCGATCTCTTATCAACGATGCCGCATAGCCAAATCTCGACAACTCACCGGTGCTTTGGCCGAAGCCTGGGAGCTGGGAGTAAGGTATGTGCACGGTATCTGAAAGCTTGTTGACGAGCGTGCTGAGACCGGATCCACAGACAATCCCGAGAAGTGGACTGGGGAGACCATGCTCTGCCAGAACACCCCGAATTTTCTTGATGGTCTCATCGAAAGGGAGCAGCTCTATAGGATGTGGCATGATAAACGTGTGCTGTAGTCGATTAGTGGATATAAAGATTTGAATCTACGATAGAGATAAGAAAGCAGGTGTTCGTATAGAACTTGTTTCTTACCTTCCTTCAAGTTCTGTGTTACAAGAAGAGACGATTTACACTCTAGTAAGTACTGGGTATGGAGGAGATAAGATGCTTTGAAGGTCCGATTCGGTTATCAGTCGATCAACGACCATGCCGAGTCTCTCTCTTTGCCTCCAGTCCCTCACTACCAAGCTAGGCTAAACTTGCATCCAGTAAACTATGCAGACCTTCCGATCATTGACCTAGCCAAGCTCAAGAATGCTGGTCACCGTGACTTGATGGTATCCTTAGCAGATTCAAGACGCCCTGTCACACGGGTTCTCCTACGTGATCGGTCTTGGATACAGCCAGTCGGAGGCAAGATCCGAGTCACCTTCTTGTGATCGGCCTCTTACAGTAACATCAAATAGACATTTGACATTGCAGACATACCCTTTACGCGTACGGGCGTAAGTGATGAAGAGAAGCAAGTATACACTGCCACCATAAAACAGACTGGATCATACCAAGGGATACAAATTTCGACACTACTTTGTAAGTCATCGTCTTTGCCAGCCAGTGCCCACGTCCATGCAACACATTGACAACAGTGTCCACGATCGGCTTGAGCATCATAACAGTGAGGTTGATTCTTTCTCACAAGCATTTCTAAGCATTTTTTTTTTCAAATCAACCGTGACTCCGTCTCGAAACGAGGGCATCCAGAGGCCCTTCGCCCTTCCTCCCTTAGTAAATCAAGGAATTTGTCAAGTTTAATCACGTTGACATTCCGTGTCCAATCTTCGTTGAAATGATTGGACTTTGGGAGTATATTTATACTATGGAGCCAATCTGTTGTTGCCCTTCAAATTCTTGCAAAGGACGGTCGATGGCGGTGGGTGAAAACGCATTCAAGTTGGTGAGTGTCCCGATCAACTGTGTCACTGGAACTGCCTTTGGACGTGACATATATAGGTAGTGAATATCGGAGATGCATTGGACTTCCTTCCCGGGGGAAGTTGCCACAAAGACCACCCACCGTGTGGTGCAGCCTTCCCCTGACCAACAACAGTACACCCGCCTGGGGGTGTTCTATTTCGTCACGACGGACAATAATATCAAATTGATACCGATGTGCGAGAGCCTTTTGCTGCAGAGGTTGTGGAGTCAATCCGCGGTGTGAAGATAGCGTCGCACTGCCAATCACATTCACCGCTCCTCCGAGTCGTCCCGAGACAGTGCGCGTGACGTTGTCATTGACTCCGTGTCACGCGCACGGTTTCTGCCACCGTCATGCTGGTGGCATCGTCAGTGACTTTCTTTGGTCTTTGTGCATCCAGCAACCCAAAGGAACAAAAACCTGGGCCTCTTGTTTGGCTTGCGATAAATGATTCGATTTCTCAGCCCTTCTTGAGGTGGAGTCTCAATAGGTTCATGCCGTTCTTCGTTCGACAAGCGCGCCTGGTAGCATTCCAAACCACCTGCCACATCCTGAATTAGGCTGGTGTGATCTCGGGTGGAGGTAAGCAGGCCACGGGTCGCTCTCCCCTGCGTTCTCGCTCGCACGCAGGCTTCCATTCCAAAAATAATCGAACAAGCTCAAGAATCCTGACTCGGATCCTCGGCGTGATCTGTCAGTTCTCTTCTTCTCCCTCTCCACAAATACTTCCTTCTAGTCAAGGAAGGTACCTCATATACTGGTTATAAAAAGTACACAGCTCTGTGAGCAGTTCCTGTCAACCTTCGAGCTGTTCTGACTCATTGTATGGTTAGCGATTCCAAACATCGAGTGACTCATCCGAGTTGGTGGATGAGAATGTGACGTGATGAGATAGGTAATCTGTATCATGAACTCGTGAGTGGTTCCATCACTCGACAAACTTTAGCACCCGAATTTAGATCAGTAGAAGTTCACCAGAAGATAAGGCATTGTGCAGATGCGGCGATGAAGTTATTTACAGTCAGCCCTTTTTATTCCATCTCTAAGCTGGACAGTGGGTGCTCCCCCTCCTTTTGACAGAAAAGACCGATACTCCTCTACTAGGTTCTCGCTAATTTCTCCCTCTACTTCGACCCCAGCTGCGCTACATAGCAGTATGCCGAGCCTCACTTTGCCTCCAGTCCCCCACTACCAAGCTGCATCGCCCACCAAAGCTGACCGTGTGTACTCTCGTTGATCAAGCACACGGTCGAGGCTGATCGATGATCTTGCATCCAGTGGACTATGCAGACCTTCCGATCATCGACCTGGCCAAGATCAAGAACGCAGAAGACCGTGACTTGATGGCATCCCAGGTTCGACACGCCCTGCTAACCCATGGGTTCTTCTACGTTATCGGTCACGGATACCACCAATCGAAGGCAAGATCCGAGTCGCCTTCCTGTTATTTCCGCCTCTAATATCAAATAGACGGACAGAATGTTTGACATCGCAGACATACCCTTTACGGGCGTAAGTGATGAAGAGAAGCAGGTATACACTGCCACCATAAAACAGACTGGATCATTCCAGGGATACAAACCTCGACACTACTTTGTAAGTCATCGTCTTTGGTCAGCTCTTGAGGCCATGCCCACGTGCACGCAGCACATCGACAACGGTGTCCACGATCAGCTTGAGCATTATAACAGTGAGCCTGATCCTTTCTCACAAACATCTCTAAAAATTCTTGTTTAAGTCAACCGCGACGTCTCGAAACGAGGACATCCAGAGGCACTTCGCCCCTTTTTACCTGAAATCGAGGAGTTTGCCAAGTTAAATCATTTCAACATTTTGCATCAAATCTTGCGGTGAGCCGAGTGCATTGTCGCAAAGTGCACACTGGCAGTACTTAATTGATTGGACATCAGATTAATCGCGCTCAGTCTCGAACTGCCCGAAGATGCTCTGGTCAACATTCACGATTGTGGTGAAAACTATGGTACGCCGGATCCTAGAGTGCTACATGATATCCTAGTTTGCTCAATCAGTTACCAGTGAGGTTCATAAAATAGTCAGTGCTTCCCGCTTGGCGTTATGCTTGTGATCTGACTTGGAGAGCCATCCTGTTTCCTAGCTATCCACGCTCCGTTGAAGAAGAGGCCAAGACTAACAACGTCTGGCTCAAGGGTCACACTGGTGCGTACAGGAGTCGGCTGACCGTCGCAACCGAACATCATTGATCGTTGAGATAGACTTTGGGAGCATAACTTTACTGTGGAGCCAGCCTGTCGCTGCCCTTCAAATCCTTGCAAAGGATGGTCAATGGCGGTGGGTGAAACACATCGAGAACGCACTGGTGAGCGTCCCAATCGACTACATCCCTTGGGCAGTCTTTGGAAACGTTTTATATAGGTAGTGAATACTGGAGATGCACTGGACTTCCTCACCGGAGGTTACTACAAGGGGACCATCCACCGTGTGGTGAAACCACCTCCTGACCAGCAGCAGCACACCCGCCTGGGGGTTATCTATTTCGTCATGGCGGACGATGATATCAAGTTGGTACCGATGCGCGAAAGCCCTTTGCTGCAGAGGGTTGGAATCAATCCGCGTTGTGAAGATAGTGTCGCACCAACCATGGAACAGTGGCGAAAAGCGAGGACCAGCGCATTTGGACGAAGTGAGCTGAAACGAGGTCAAGACAAAGCAGTAGAAGAAGAAGTCATCAATGGGGTCATTGTAAAGCACTGGAGTTGAATAATTTCCAGATGCGAGTGTTCGCGAAGACAATGTTCTTGGCATATAGAGCTGCGCTTGTTCGTTCATCCGAATCATGTATGTGTTTAGAAGGGGGAGTGTAATATTCCAACCACAGAGAGCAGGTAGCGTAGGTGAATTATGCAAACCAAAGTTACAACCATACACTGTGATTGCGCGAGTAGAGTAATCATAGTACAGCGAAGGACCTCTCTTTCATGATCCTAATGAGTGTTCCGTATTGAATGTCGGCTTCTTCTGTTTGGCGACCAGCGGTCCCTCGTTCAGTGACTGACGAGTCGATAAGCTACGTCAAAGTCTTTTTGAAGATCAGGAGTCGATGTCGGAAGTTGATCAAGGAAAGTCTTGATATCCAAAGCGACCTGTCTCATCTTGACGACATCTTTTTCTTGATGCATGTCAGCGTGAGGATCAATCATCTTGCGTAATTTGTGACTGTTCTTGAGAAGAGCACTGTATGAAAATGGCGATTCGAAAGATAAATTCTGAACTGCGTTCCCCGGCCCTTGAGCTCACCTTATCATATCCATCTGCTTTTCAACTTGTTCGAGGCGACCGTGACTCGACCGTGAATAGTACCTTTTGGTCTTGTCCTTGAACTCGTGGGCAATACCAATCACTCCATCAAGGCACACGATGAGATGCGGTAATGCCCAGAGATACAGAGTGCGGTATGCAGTCCTCTCCCAACCGGATGCGTACACGTTCCTCAGGCATTTGATGAAGATGGAATTCCTTTGTGTATCCGACTCACGAACGACGGGAACAGTGGTTTCACGGCGTGTGCAGTACCCGCGGAAAGCAGCTTGAATTTTCACTGCTGCACTGGTTTCTTCGACGCGTATTTTCTCGACTCGGAGTGTCAGCATAGATTCGTCTGGCACGAGTTCTTGTGGCTCTTCGTGAACCTCTTTGACGAGCTCAATTTTGGGCTCTTGTTGAATCCTTTGCGGAGCCTCCCTGTGAGGTGCCTGAGTAGACCGGGTAGCGGAAGCCCGCATTTGCCTAGATGCATTCGAGCGAGCCGCTGCCAATGGAGAGGCCAATAGAGACGGTAATTCAGAGGGATCCGCAAACCAGATATGCTTGACCCGGGGCAATGCAGGCGGAGAAACGAGCGTTGGATCTCTTTGATCATGCAGAAGCTCCACCAGATCCGTGATAACCCCTTTGATCTCGGCATCATATTCGACGATGGTCTTCATGTACTCATCGAGGTGTGCATGTACATATCTAAGGACGCAGTGAAGTCAGAGAGAAGCAATGAGTGACAGGGAAAACTCACTTGTGATAGAGGGGATCAGCTCTGTTCGTGGGTCCAGCTGTCTGCATAACATTGAAAATGTCCTTGACTTTGTGCCTGACCTCGGAATCTTGGACGTTGAAAGCCACTAATGAGAGCTGTTGGAATTGAAATCGTTGGTAAGTTAAAGGTAATGGACCCACGGAGACAGAGCGCCCTGCAACTATAAGAAGTCGATGTAAGTGATAATCAGACTAAAGTGAGAGGAAGTGGCCAACATTCTAGAGGTGAAAATATTGCAAAGCACCGCTGTCAATGTAGTGTCTAACAGCGTGTATATTTCTTGAGTTCAAGTCAGTGAAGGCATTAGCGCGGGCATGATGGTTACGGATGCTACGAGGTGCTTACGGCTGGCCGTGTTTGACTGCAGACGCATCAATAATTCTTGCACGTGAACCAACAGTTCTACCAGTAGAGGAACATCGAGATCTTTCCGTTGGGAGAAGTCACTGTGTGAACAAAGCCAGCTACGCGGAAGGACAAGGCCATCTAGCGGAGGGTTTTCGGAAAGGCGCCGGGAGATACAGATCTTGGAGACGACCACTTCCAAGCAGTCGCAGAGGACAGACAAATCTATAGACAACGAGGATTTTATAACGTGCCTATAACAATGATTAGAGCACCGTATGATCGCTCGCTTAGGTGACATATGTACCTTAAAAACAACATTCCCGCCGAAATGCAAGTTGGCGCGGTGCCGTCGAAAAGGTCGACCATGTCGGCAAAAAGACAACGACCATCTGAATACACAAATTCTTGCATCTTGGTATTACTGCGACTGTTGAAACCAGCTCTCCCGATGCATTCCAAGGCATGGGGTTCGTCGAAGGCAAAGAGGAGGCTTGTTAACCTCACTACGGTGGTCAAGTATGCTGGGGGATCATGGCTTGGGCGAAGGTCGCAAAGCGCATTCCTCACCCAGCGTTTCATTGCACTTTTATGAGCTCCGTATATCGTGGTTAGATCAAGGGTAGCGTTGGAACGTAGAATGTGAGAGTGAGGGTTGAAGGCCTCGTAGAGATAGGCTAGCCATTCAACAACACTTGACAATTGTAAATATTTCGCTTCTGAATGACGAAAAAACCATCACATACCAGCTTTGCCTGTTGAGATGGCGCTCGTGGTCGACGGAGTACATTAGCTCGAGGATATAGATCTGTTTCAGGTGAATAGCGATCCGTAGATTGTATTGAGAGTTCAGGTCTCTCGATTCAACGTGTTCTCGAGTGCAGCCATCCTGTTCGCAATGTCCGTTGACAATGAATGTCAGGCACGGAGTGAACGCCTTCGCATCGCGGCACATCTCATTCTCCTTGGTGACTCGTTTGCGAAGATGTTCAACAAGATACTTCCGAAGTGTCCTGACCATCTGTTCTTTAGAGAGGGTTATGATAGAGTGCTGTTGACGATACATAGTTCCATTTTGATCACCAGTAGCTGACCTGTGAAGAAAGGTAGCAGGTCTGATGTCATAGTCCGCATTAGAGTTATCCGAAATGCAGAATAATCTCATGATGGAGGCGACACTGAGTGGATTGTCGTGTTCGATGATGTCGAGAACCAGGTGGACGTATCTTTGGAAGTCGTTCAGAAACTGTGACATCTTCGAAAGAGCGCGAGATTTAAGCACAGGAAAATGCCCAAAGACATGATCAAGGGCAAGTAATGCAGCCGTCTTCCTCTCTCCCTTGAGGAACACATAGAAGAGTTTTTCGAGGCTGGCTGTGTCCACGTCGACCCGTGCGATGGCCCGAAACATGAAGATCTGTTCAAAATAATTGTTAAGTAAGGAGCAACGAGTGTGAAGGGAGGCCTACCTCATCGCGGTCCAGTGGGTCCAGTGAATCAAGGGGCAATTTCGTCGCCAGATTGAGATATTCAGTGACGTCTTTGTGGGTCGCCACTTCCTTCGAAGGGATGGCAAACGAGCACAGGTTCCACAAGCCGTCCAACACAAATTTGGTAGCTTGCTGGATTGCGTCGTGTGACCCACTCTCTTTCAAAAGGTCCCTGATTGCGTCAAGTGGCCGGTTCCCCTTCAAGTGGAACTTAGCTGCTTCTAAGTATCTGCCAAGTGATTCCAGTAATGCAGCCAAAGTAAGGTAGAGTCCATGTTTCTCAAGGAACTCTAATTCTTCTTTGACAGACGAGAACAGCGGGAAGCGTGGTCTGTTGAGGCGTGTTATTAAATGGTCGTGCTGCAGATATAAATTACGAAACGCATACTTATCGCCATCGGTTTTTTTGCAATAGAACAAGCGGCAATCAGTGAGTAGTACTCCTCGACGCTCCGGGGTAATCTTCTCAGAATACTTGTGGAGGACTTCGAGTGTTTCATCGAAAAGGTCAGCTTTCCTAAAGCGCCATGCAGCTAAGTCGTATTCTTCAGCGCAAAGGTATCCAACAGCTGCTTTCCTATCTTGTCTAGCGTGCGCATAACAGTCTGCGCCGTAGCGATAGTACTTCAATTTGTCCTTCCCAATTGGTGCATCATCACCACTTGCCATGAAGGCGTCAGCGGCAGCAAGGAAGGTATCTTGTTTAACCTTGGTTGCACCAGCACCTGCTTTCGCAAGAGCCACCTTTCGCAGCTGGAAAGCCTCGCAGACTGCCACCATGCGCGGTTGCAAAGCCCTTCCAAAAGCGTACTTGGCCGGTGGGAATTTTTCGTTGTTGAACAGGTAGCGGCCGAACAGTTCCCATTCTGCCGAGGTTGATGATACAGCAAAGTGTGGAATGTCCGTCCCCGCCGTACAGTTATTGAGCTGATTACGTGAAGTCCAAATCATCTACTGTTGTGTGAGTCAAGTTGGTATGAAGGCGCTGGATGGCACTTTACCCGCATAGGCTCGCTTTTGACCGACTTATCAAAGATCCACAGATTTTTCCTGGCTCGTGTGATGCCGACGTACAGAGATTTCAACTGCGATGGACATCAGAAAGAACTTGAGATAAATGTCTAGAACATCGCGCGCAACTTACCTCACTGCATACTGCAGCGAAACGACCTTCATCTCTTTCGAAAGATGGTGCACATATTTTGGCTAAATTTTGACCATCAACCTCCCCATCGGCGTGGTTGAGCAACACACGCCAGCTCGTGGCATCAACAGCGGAGTCTTCAAAGAAGTTATATAAAAACACCTGGATTGAATGATAAGCTCTGCAAGCGTCGGAGCATAGCACGAGGCTCACGTCGTTGAATTCCAGACCTTTGCTATCATAGAGAGTCCTAAGTGAGGCACGTGCATGATCAATATAAGTCACGATGTAAGAGCTTTGATTGACTTACATGATCAAACCACCGATATGCGGGATTTCCTCTTCCAATTTCACCTGAGCATTCTTGTCGCGTACCAGGATGCCTTTGTAAATTCGCTTGAACACAGCTGATTCCGTGAAAAATATAATCGCACTTACATTGGTCCGCTCCGAAATCGATACGATCTCCGCTTTAAGTGAAGGTGGTGTCAAAAACACACGGGGTCAAAAACAATTTCCACATACGATTTTCCAAATAGAAACTCTTCGTATGGAACAGAATCTTGATCCCAACCCCGGAAAAATACCGGTTTCGGACCCTCAACAATGCCATGCTCGGGTTGGAGAACATCTATCGCATCTGGCCAAAACCGAGTGATGCGTTCGACGACGCTATGGGCACAGTTGACAATCCCACCATGCGAACGATAATTGACGGCAAGTTGGAATTCCGTAGGTTCACGAACTGAACGGTCTTGTAAAATATGCACACTTTGATCTTGCTGTGGAATATCGTTGATGATGAGTCATTATCAAATAGCAATTTCCCCTTACTTCAATCCGATACAAAAATGCCTTCAAGTTGCTGAGCCTGAAGGAGCTTCCAGCTGAAATTGTCTGCGCTGTATCGCCTGCCCAGAAAAGTCCTTCGGGATTGCGGCAGATCAGCCTCAACACTGAAGGGGCGTGAGGCTCGAAACACAACAAAGTAGAGAGGTGCATACACAGAGCATCGACCAGCAAATTGTCTTGGGCTTCATCAATGTACCTGTATCAAACGAGTTCGTCAAAAATTGTTGGATGAGTGGATACACATACAGAAAGTCGACTGGCTGGCCTCTCAATGGGACACCGCCTAAGAGAGCTCTGAGTATTGAGTGGGTGCGATCTGCAGCGTCATGGTGACCGCGTTCTGTTTTCAGTTTGCAATATGCCTCAAAGATCGCATATAACGTTTGTCTCTGATTTGCAAACATGGGGTTGGAGCGGGTCGAGAGGGTGCAGTATGTCTCTTCATCGAGGAGACCGCCGGGGCAGGACATAGATTTCTCGGAACCTTTGATAACACCTACAAAGACATGAATCAGTTTCATGCGTGTAACTCAAGACTACGCACCCATGAACTCCGAGAATACAAGCCAAGGTGCTGTGGGGAAACAAGCTCATCAGGCGAAACCTATTTATACGGGAAATCCAATAGGTACACACCGAGGCCTTTCGTCAACGACTGCGGGAAATGAGGCCAATAGCTTTCAGCGAAGACATCGTACGTCACAAGGAAATCTAGCGCATCGATTTCATCGGTGTTGATGAAGAACTTCACGACATGTTTCTGTTGGGAATCGTCACCACTCAGAACGTCCGCAGCAATCATGTTCGCAAGCTAGTAGAACTCGTCAGCTACTCGATTCATTGTTCAAGATGAAAGCATCACCTTGTCGAAGGTCACAAATAGAGGAAAGTGCTTATCTTCCAATGCGCTGTAATTCTGCGGGACATTGTTGTCGTCTGCATACCGCAACTGGTAAGGTTCACTGCTTCCAGTTTGGATCCTTTTAAGATCATCAGACGAATACTGAGACAATGCCAGAGAGTCATGTAGTTTTGAGAAGTATTCTTTGACTTTCGCTGCTAAAGTAGGGGATTTGGTTACGAAAATCTGTCGAGGCTTGGGCATTTCGGACATTTGGAGCGCCCATGCCCGCTGAATTCCGAGGATCTTGAAGAGCATCGTTGTTGTTTTGCTAATTGGGGAGTGAGCTAGACTAACTCATGCAGCTGGCCTATTCATCATACCCGGTACCACTTCGACCAATGACGTAGCAAGATGTTGTACAGTCCAAGATCCTCCGTTCCTGCGGACTACGCACAGGTAGTTGGTACTGGGCAACACAAGAACACAAATGGCACCTACGTGACTTCGAAGACGTGATGAACATCTCGATCTATAACCAAACCTGCCACGACATGAAGCAAATGGCCACTGCGTGCAAGAACATGCTTACTATGCAAATATGACTACAAGAGGTGATAAGCACCTTCCGTAAGTAAGTTGGCGATAGACTTACTTGAGAGAAGGTAACATATTTCCCTAGGCTGTCGCAGAGAGCGTCAGACTCGAGCTGTTAAAAAGAGAAATGATTTGCGTACACAAGGAGGGAATGCAACTGTATGGGTCCGTTAATAACGATAGGCACATCAGGTTGCAAACACATACCTCCCCCAACTCTTCGTCAGAAAGAACCAGTGGAACGGATTTTGTGTCGTTCTCGAAATCATCGGGAGGGAAGGATGCCGGCAGATAGACGTCACTGCCAGGATGCACAGGTCGGTTTCGAAAAATGCAGCTGTTGCGGAAGGGAAATCAACAATCATTCAAATGAGCCAAAAGAGAAGTCTCACCGCCGGCGGTATTCCCTGCCCTTTCCAGTCAGTTGTCGACCGATTGCTTCCCAAATTCGATTCAGCTGCGTGTGGGTGTATATACCGTATATTTTTATCACTAAAGATCAAAGGTCAATATCTAAAAGTCGACAATGGCTCCGATGGGATACCTTGTCGATCGACCTGAAAAAACGTCAAATCAAATTCCAAGAAACGTCAAGGTTGAGCTCACCTCTCCATCGTGATCAGGGACGACATCGATCTGATACTGTCGAGGAGTGAATCACTGATTGTTATTTCTTCTGGACAAGATACCCACAACAAGTCGAAGATCCCGCTGCATCTTGGCTTCGAAGATCGGGATTCCGGATGAACCATTGAGCCTCTTCTGATTTTCATCGGAAAAGTGGCCATTGGAGAGCTGTCTATTATAACGGTCAATTTGCTCAATCACAATAAGCATGTTTGACATACTTGATCTTTCTCAACACAATGGCACATTTCTTCTTATCACCATTGGCCAGCTCTCGCAGTTTTCTCGTTGCGTCGGTACCGATGATGACACGCCACTCTCCGAAACCATCCGCGTTTCCAAAATATAGCGCAGCCTTCATTGGTTGAACCTTTGGATACGCGGATGAATTTGGCTCGATAGCTTCAACCGCTTCAATTTCTTGTGGAACGGACGGATGTACAACTGTATCATTGTCCGGGATCGAGAGATAAGTATCTCTCAAGTGTTGGGCAAGAGACGGTTCTGTGAGGAGCTCAAGATAAAACTTATGAATGCGTCAATATGTGTGAAAACGGCAGGGGAGGGCATCAACACACCTGCAAAATCCCTTTGAGATCGTCAGCAATCTCATGTGCAATTTTGGAGGCATCCATATGGTTCAACGGAACCTTGACTCCTAACCTACGGAAAAGCGTCACATCCATGACATTGTTCCTATTTTTGGGTCTCGAGTTCTTTTGTTTCTGGTTATGCACGATGAACCCCAGGGACTGCTTCTCGTCATGTTGCAAGTCCTCTGACACGCTCGCGGACATTGCATCAGAGTCAATACAAGCCAAAAATTCAGCAGAGGACAATAAAACGAGAGCTGACAATGCATCCTCAACGTAAAGTTTGGACTGCCCAATACGACAGACGGTGTCTCTGTGGAAAAGATACGGCGGCAACGCAAAGAGGACGGATGAAAGCCTTTGCAACAAACGGCTTGCGGATGAAGCTTCAACAAGTGCAGGATCGGTTGGGTATGTGTTCAGGATTCTATGTACCAGGTCTGCACTTGGTAAGGCTGAACACATTTGGGTCAGACACTCGCAATGGACGAACGACAAAATGATAAACACACCTGACACAATGAATTCAAATAAGTTAGGAAGACTGCATAAGTCCTGAAGTATCAGGTCCAGAGGTATGTCTGATCCTGCTAAACAGGACTTGAGCATCTTGGAAGCAGCAGCCAGGCCCTCACTGCTAGCGAGCGTGCATGCAGAAAAGGTCTGTAGATCAAGAACAGTCATGTTGAGGTTGACTAGGCAATATGGCAAATGTTGGAGAAGATGATTGTGGCGAAAGAGGTTCAAGTCTTCAGTAATCTGGCACCCCTTTATATACTGACATCCGACTTGGAAACCAACGCCACCGAAGCTTTGTTGGGCACGAGGCAACCACACGATGGAAACGAGTGTAAAGCCCAGCTCTCACTTAGTAGATAGGAGCTTGCGCGACGGTTCACAAAGAGTTTGAAGTTTGTATGTCACCTGAACCACCGTCGCCAGCATGAACCGTCACAGGTTATCGCGGCGCTTGCAACCGTATCTCGTCTTTAAGAAGCGCGTTCTTGAAGCGACCAAGACGACATTCTCGCATGCTGTGGAGAATCATGGACCTCGTTACTCTCCATGACGACACAAGGACCTAGTAATGACCCGTCTCCCCCGCATTGCAACTATACACAAGGCAAACCATCAATGATGATGGCACATTCAAAACAAAATCCAAGTCACATTCTCACCAGTCCTCGGGATCCAGCCCATTAGTACGTCACAAGAAAAAAAACATTGTCAGCTCTTGATAACCACGTTCTGCCGCATCTGGGTTCCTGGGCCGTCAACTGTGTAGAAGTCGGTTCGAGGCATATTAGACTTAGAAAGAAGATATAGTAGCAAAGTACTGGTTGCCAGTGACCGAGTCTTGAAGCTTTGAAGCTTGAAGTCGTTGGGTTACCAACTTTGTAGTTGTATGTAACTACGGTCACGGTAGTACTTCACAAAGTTGCAGGCACAACCAACCGAAGTTGGTTTATGACCCCGATATCGGCATGTCTACGACTACCAACCCGTTCTCGGTCAACGAGCGCGTTCTATGTTATCACGGGCCCCTCATCTATGAAGCAAAGGTACTGAAAACCGAGACATGGGACGAAACCAACACCAAACTCGCCGGCGTCGGTCCACATTACTTCGTGCATTACAAGGGTTGGAAACAAACGTGAGTACGCCGAGACTCTTCTTCTTATGTTTCCCCACGTCCTGTTTCCCTCCGTGTACACAAATATCTATTTTTCCCTCCTTTACTGTGTCATGACCTGGCCCGCGCGCCTCTGCAACGAGGAACGATTCAGCTGATTCATGCACCTTTCACCGTAGATGGGACGAGTGGGTCCCCGTTGGACGTCTCCTCAAGTTCAACGAGGCAAACGTAGTGCTGCAGAAAGCGCTCTCGAGTCAAGCGTCCCAAGCAGCATCCTCTTCTGCCGCAGGGGGCAGGAAAGGTGCAGGGGGAGCAGGATCCGGTGCTGCGGGTAGCGGCTCTGGGACAGGGACGGGGCGAGGCGGGAGGAAAGACGGGAGAGGGACGAAACGGAGCAGGGAAGAGGTGAGTGGTCATTGGATTTGGTGGCTAGGCGCGCACAATGTTTGGCGTTTTCGGCGTCCTATGACGTGTCTTTCGTCTTCCTGTTCAAGGATGCCAATGCCATGTCGTTCTGATCGCTAACTGATCGGCGGGTGGGCAGGACGAAAACAGCCGAAAGCCAGAGATGAAGTTGAATGTGCCAGAGGTACTCAAAGTGCTCCTTGTCGACGATTGGGAAGCTATTACGAAAAATAACCAGGCAGGTAGTTCCTTGACTTATGTGTGCGACTGCCTCACGACTAGGGCATATCTGTTTCCCGCTTTGTGGTGTCGCTGCTCACAACGTCGTGAATGCAGTTAGTCTCACTTCCTCGCACGCCGAACGTTGTCGAAATCCTACAAGAGTTCAAAGATCACGTTGCGAAGATGGGTAAACAGACGAGGCATGTACTCTTTCCGGTTCAGAGATTAGCTTCTCAGTGAGCTTCAAAATAGCTTGCGTGACCCTGATCTAGTCCTGCCTACCATCATATCTGGACTCACTGTTTACTTTGATCGTTCCCTCGGTGCGAACCTGCTCTATCGCTTTGAGCGCCCTCAGTACGCAGAGATCCGTAAGACGTATGTCACTGGTCCCAAAGTGCAAGTTGGACAGGAGAAGGACATGAGTGCGATCTACGGGGCAGAGCACCTATTGAGAATGCTAGGTATGTTCCGTCTTGCTCGATCGGATCGCGTAGCATGGATCGATGGCTGACTCGTTGTCCCAGTGAGTCTGCCACAGATGGTTGCCAGCTCGACAATGGATGCGGAGAGCATCGGGTTAGTGAAAGACTACGTAAACGAGCTACTCTTGTGCGTGCTAACTTTGCATCGTTCTTTCTCTCACGAGCTCATGATGTACGCAGATTCCTTGCGACTGAGCGGGATAGGTTGTTCCTTACAGAGTATCAAAGTGCGAGTTTACAATATCAAAATATCTCGCGGTCATAGTACATGTAGGATATACAGCCATCCACATGAAATATACATACGTCGAGCGGAAAGAAAGTTCAACGCCCGTCTAAAGGGAAGTCAGATGAACCCCGAGAACGACATAGACTCTGTAACCTGAATATCAGCCCTTTTTGCCTATATGGACCTTTCCTTGCAGCGGCAACCCCTTCATTACAAACCCGACTTCTTCGCCATCTCCATCATGGAAAGGTAGACCAATAAGGTTGATCCCAACGTCCACTGTGCCCTGAAGACCCGCAGTAGCGCCTTTAGAGCCAAACAGTATCTGGACAAATTTACAGATGAGCATATGAAAAAGCCAAAGCAAGAAACTAATATCATACCTTGCTCACGAAATTACTAAACTCTGCCTCCCTTCCAGGTATGACCTGAATAGGTACATCGACAAGCGAAGCTGTCACAGAGAAAATAGATCCCTCGTCGTCCGTGCCATTATAAACGCTCTGCGCATCTAGCCAGTCGTCGGGTAATATATGGCCAAACGCACGAGGAGGGGGAGGCTTTGAGGGACGACTCGGAACGTTTCCAAAAGTCATCAGAGGAGGAAGCAAGTCGTCTACATCCCCATCGAATACGAGGATATCAGGCATGATTTGGTGGACCTCCATCTGGAAGTTCATGCCCTTCGGAAGCACGATCAAACCGAACACTTCTCCGGTAGCTAAAAGTTCGGTTCCATATGGTTTGACTTTCATGTTGCGAATCGTCACGTCGCGCAAGACCTTGGGCTTCGTGGCTGGCGCGGGAAAATCGGTGTTGATGGAGAGAGAGGGAAGTAACGGCGAAGTGATGGATATTGGATTGCGTTGAAGTGTGAGATAGCGAGAGACAAATGACGACAGTGCATCTATAGCAGTAGAGGGCAGCGGAAGGACCTTGCCCGAGATTTCAAGCGTGATATTAGGATGCGTGAGCGAAAATGACTGTGTTTCCGCGAAAGCGATTGGGATATAGGTGTCTGTATCCGCAGTCGGAATTGACACAATAAAGGGCAGCGCAGAGACAGTCATTTGGAAGTCAGGGGGTGCAGGGTCGATAACAGTTGCACGAGCATTCAGCCGGATTTCCTTGTCAGTAGAAGAAATATCGAATGACTCGACGGAAACAAGCTGAGAAAATGATGGCAAGGGGCCGTCCTCGCTTGGCTCTGGTAAGCCTGGTATAGGAGGAACTGGGAAATATCTAGTTTAAAATTGATATAAAGCGATGTACGACGTACTCACTGGGCAGCGACAGGTGTGTTTCAAAATTATCAAAATTAGCAGTGAACAATCCCCTCCATCCTTTGTCACTGGGACCACCGCCCGATATTGCAACGCTTGGAATAGACGCCCGCAGTGATGCAGCTCCGTGGCGCCACGAATCTTCTACGAATTGAAAGATGTCCGAGGAATTATCCGTTGGAAGCACAAAGACGGGTATGGATACCGGTGTGAGCCATGATGAGTCGTGGGGTGGATAGGTGGTGATCGGCAATTGCAGTGGCTGCGGAGAGATGATTGCAAGCAAGGCCTTGTCTGAGGATAAATAGATCGTAGCAATGTTGGCCGTCACAGTGCCGAGGATGCGAATGCCCAGACGGCCGAAAGACTTCCACAGGCTTTGCAATGCTCCGTCGGAGGCGTTGGTGTTCAGACCAATGATTGACCCAGCATTGACGCCCACCCTGGTGTCTAACTTGATCCAGAGACCTCCATCTGTCGCGTTTATGATATCTACCTTGTCCGGACCTTGAAAGACCAGACCTTCCGCGAGTACGTCGTCTGGTGAGAGATAAGCAAGCTGGTTCGCATAGGAGTATGCTAGCAGTCCGAAGACTAGGAAGAGGAGGAAGGAGAGGGAGAGCGTGATGACAAAGACGAATAACAGTTTCTTCCAAAGTTTGCGGCGCGATACGGGGCTGTTCTCGATGCCAAGTTCGTCGTCCCTGCTGTCCGAGTCCTGACTGGACCCAGCCTCGAGGAGTGGCGTAGTTTCCGTAGCTTCGCGCGGCTCAGCCTTCCCCTTCCCCTTTGCATAGGGCTGCCCTTCGTCGAGAACCGCAGCCATGGAGGAGATCGTGGTGGAGGAGAGAAGGTGTTGTTTCCAGAAACCGAGCCTCGAGCCGTGAGTGCAGTATGTAGTACTTGCGCAGTGCTGGCTGATCCCACGTGGTTGCCGCATGTACCGATTTAGCTAAACTAGACATTCACACCGCGGACAGCGACAAGTGAAAAACCAGCTCTCCTCCAGTTCGCGCCTCCTCTGTTCCACCGGCGAGTCCGTGTCAATGTAGCTAATGCACAACTCCTCCCCAGCCTGGACGCTCCGTGTGACCTCGAAATAGAGCGTTCTTCCTTCTCGACCCTTCCGAACGTTTGGCGTACAACCTGAAAGTATCATTGTAGCACCTTCCCCGGGGCTGCGCGCAAAAGACGTACTGTGATTGAAATAGCTAGCGCTGACCCATATCCCCCATCCCATCATCTCGTCTCTGCGATCACCCTCCCAAATCCCGAAAGCATTCCCATTGTCGCGAGCAAGCACCTCGCGAATGGTGGATGTGTATTTTCGGAGATAATCCGGAAGTGTATTCGAAAGGAAGACATATATTTTCTGGTGAACAGTGAGCATGTACGGTCGCGTCTGGATATTGCGAAGCTCGTTCGCCTGGAGATGGAGCAATTGCTGCCAGGACCCGATTTGGTCTAGCCGCATCGTTTGCGACGCTGGATCGGAGGGGGAAAGATCATTGCAGTATCGACGCACGATGGCAGCCGCTAGAAAACGTGCGATCTCGAGTTCCGTGTCGTCCAGGTGGAGAGTCGAGTGATAAAGGGCAAGGTCTGCCTTTGAAGCAACGAGTGTCTTTGCGCTTTCCCATGCCGCGTCGATGGCTCCTGCTGTGAATGACCCATTTTCGGGATCGATTGAGAGAAGCATGGATTTGACCTTCGTTTTTTCGTCCAGTGATCTGAATCGCTTCCTAGTTGCAGCTTGACCTTTGGACAAGAGAGCGTCCACCTCCATCAACAGGCAAGATATCTTGTCACTTTCCCAGTTGTCCTTGCAAACATCGCTGCAAAGCCATGCAGTGGCCGCACCTGTTCGACTTGACTTGATCTTCCATGTTCGAGAGGATCCGACGGAGGGCGGTGCATGGTCGCTCGCAGAATATGCGAAACAGTAGGCACAGACCTCTTTTCGATAGTCCTTGTAGATAGCATGAGCGAAAGGTGCTTCCTCTGCATGTATCCGCGTGCCAGGCCTGATGTCCTTGATTGCGAATAACGAACGCCCTCCACCAGTGACCGTCTGGAGTTCGATGTATGGCGATCCATTGAATATCTTGGAGAGTTCTGGATTAGTACTGGCAGAGGAAAAAGACATGTTGGACGGCATGCCAATCCTCCGCTTTGCCTCCACTTCAACTACTCCGACTGCGATCCGACCTTCAACATATAACTAGAATGCAATACAGGAAATCCAGAATACGCGTCCAAACTAAAAAAATAATTAGCCGTCGACCATGACTATCTCTTGCGGATTTCTTGCTTGATTTCCGAAAGTGACCTCTTCTGGATCTTCCATCACAACGTCCATCTCTTCTATCAGTTCCGGTAATTCGAATCCAACCAACATGTCTCTCAGGTCGAACCGACCAATCTTCTCTGCCCATTTCACCAACTTTTCTTTTCCGTCACCCTCGGCAAGGTCGCGCCGCCGAAGCAAGTACCGCTCGAGCATCCAAGGAAGACCGAACCGAACCAGAATACCGAGAGCCAGCTCCTTCTCCTCCACGATCCATTGATAAGGGGTATCTTCGGAGCGGTCATGCAACGCTTGGAGAACCTCACGGAACTTGTCCGGTTTCTCGGGAATATGGTGTTGTAACAGGACCAACAAGTCGATGACATCATCGTCTTCGTGGGTGTAATGGCGAAGGTGTTCAAACCCGCCTTCGAAGACGTACGTCAACATGGGACAGCGATCAATGATGGAGTAGCGTCTGCAAATGTCGAACATGTACGCTTGTGTGTATGACTTTTCGATTGCTTTTTCGATATCCTCTGTCATAATGTACGTGATTGAACGCAAGGCGAGGTCCCTGTGGATAGCATGCGCATCGAAGAAGTACCGAGAGAGGCGCTCGTTATCGGGAGGCGGTTGTGTGAGGAAAGTCTTCAACACAATGTATGAGATGACATTTCGCATGACCCGATAGGCACCCTTACCCGCACGGTCGGATGACCAAGACCTAGCCTTGCGGTGCGATCGTCGATCTTGATGAGATCTCCGCAAAGCATCAACATGTCCTCTGGTGTTACAACAGTCAAATCATCATTCAAACGGAGCGGAGGCGTGTGTCCTAGTTCAATCTGGACCGCCTCGATGATCTGAGAAAGTGACAACGGGCGGAGTGCACCACCCAACCATCGTATCGCCATCGAGACGATAATTTGGACATCTTCGCCTCTTTCGTTCACCCTGTTAAGAAGGTTGTAGTGGATAGTCTCGAGATCCTTTGGGGCGTCGCGAACCATAGTGTTCACCTGTGCAACGGACCGACAGACTTCCAGAGAGTCAATAACGCACTGAGCATGCCAAAAACTACGCAGAATGGTCAACAGATCCCGCACAGCTCTCGCGATGGAAGCGATACTTACGACCCCTTGGCGTCCCTAGTCACAGAGTCTAGCACTTCAACCTTCCTATGTTGCGGTATCGCGTGGAGCCTAGAATGATCCATCATCCGCTTCATCAGCCACTCGCGCATGTCGATTGTTGTATAGCCTATGTAATTTTCCAGGTCGATGGTAGGTCGGCCGCGATATTGAGCCATAATATCGGGTTCGGGTCTACTCGCGACCAAGACTCGAACACTGGCCTTTTGCATAGCCCTCTCAAGAAAAGACATAACCACGGGAATGTCATCGCACTCGTTGAGACCGTCGATAAAGATGGCTTTCTTCTCATGAAATTCCATGGCATGTAAGACAAGATCTTGGAAGAATCCTATATCATCGGGCGGTGGAAGACCGTCCAAGAATCGCTGAGAAAGAGCAGGGAAGGTCACTGCAAGATCTGGTTCCGGCACTTGCAAGAACTGGACAAAAAGGGATTTGAGGAATGTGGAGGTCTTCAGGGAACGAGTGTCGCGGAAATCAAAGAAGTACAACGCGGGGAAAAATTCTGGGCGAATGGGTGGTAGTTCATCGCATTCTCGCCTACCTTCTTCTTTATGCTGTTTCTCGATCTTCTCCCATAATTCCTTGAACACCTGATCAACTATTGCGGCACTGCGAAACGTCAGATTGATCGCAGAGAAGCTCGACGGACTAACAGAATGACAGATTTTCCAGAGGTAGCTGCGTCACAATGAGAGACTGAGTGATGCTCGGACAAGGAGCGCAACTAATATACCTTTGCCACGAATCCAGAGGAACCCTTCTGTGGCCAACCGCCATTCATCGTAGCGCTTGCAGATATCAGGGTTGAAAATCCAATCACAAGTCCCTTTGTGTCTCTCCCGCGACATGAATTCTTGCCTATCAGTCGTATCGATATAACCTAGCCATTCAACAATGTTCAGCGCTAGTTGAACTGCGGTCACACGATCATTAGAAAAGCACTACAACGAGATAATGGCAAGACCAACTTTTGGGATCTGTCTTTCTGTTCCTGGAATACGACGAGCATAAGAGAAATAGGAAATTGGCGCACTGGAAGAACGTACGATCTGTAGAAATTGTCATACAACGTGTCTGCGGCTGCTTTCTTGTACACTTGAATAAGGCGAATTTCTTCGTTCAGCATCTCCAATGGAAGCGGAAACGGACCCCTCCTCCGACTGGGACTCGTGGCAACTTTCCTGTGTTCCTCGATTGCCTTCGACATGATAATGAATGCGTTCTCCATGTGGGAAGCAAACTGCCCAAGAGGCCCATCCGCGACCCATAGGTCCTCCATCTTCTTGCGACGCTCTAGGTAACCCTCAGTTTTCTGCTCATCGCTCGTCTCCAGAAGGATCTTGGTACTGTTCGCGGCGCCACCCACTGTGATGTATTCGTCGAGTAGTCGTCTTCGAGGACCCTCCGATTCGCTATCTGAGGCTAGGAATTGATAAAAACAGATGATGGTTTTAGATAACAATGACGAAAAATTATCGATCCTCTTGCGAACATCGAACTTGGGCGGAGGAGATTCACGTCGAGTGTCCAAGTCCATAACAGAGCGAAGGTGGATTCGGGAGAGTGACTTGGAAAGTAAGGAAATGGGTAGTACGAGCGCCCCTGGAAGGCAAGCCCTCGGCGCTTGTATTGCTTTGCAGTGACCATGATGGGCAAGTTCGAAATATCCAACGAGCGAGTCGTTGAATGCTTGACGTGCCGCGTCGCTGCTTGAACTCTCTCACTCGAACGTCAACTACATACAACTAGACTCGCGGGCACCCCCAATAATCATCAAAGTTGAGCTTGATGGCTCTCCCGGTGAAGTACATACCATGCATTCAAAGCTGGAACTTGTACTTCCGAGAAAACTTTTTTCCAGGTTCGTGTTCATCAACGTGAGCGACTGAACAACTTGAACCATTCTGCTCGCGACAAGTCCTCCAACTGATGATGGTGTTGATGGATTGCTCGTCAGCTTCATATCGTTCATCTAATGCATAAGCCCGAACCCGCTCCAGCTGGTCTTAGCAGCCTGAGGGTGGCACATGGAAATGCAAAAAAAGCTAGTGAGGACCGTAAGCCTCCTTTCCCGACGCACCTGGCTTCACCTAACCTCGCATGTCACTTCATGGGAGGGCCCGCACTATGGCATACCCGTTCGTGATCATCGCCTCGCCAAAATCCGCCGCCTCTTGTACATACCGGAACGTCTTTTCCCAGGACAAAATCATGTTCAAAACCCCAGGCCAAGCTCGATCTCCCCGGATTCCCGTCACATTGATGGCGTGAAGAATATAATTCCTCACTACCATGCGCAGTCAGTGAATACCTGCCAGCACTCAGCCTTTCTACTCCACGGGTTCAGGCGAATTGACACTCGCGTACATATTCTGCTCAACGTCGCAGAAAAGAAAAACATTCTGCTAGATGATCTGCATCGAGAACCCTTCAAGCCCAACAGTATCTTCGCGACTCATCAGTTGTCATCCTGTGACGCACCACGTTTCCGATCAAGCGATCAATGACTCGGCTGCGATCGCACGTCTGTCTCGCTTCTCAATTTCCCTGATTAACGGAGTTACACTGAAACTGGAGAGGCCCTTGACAATGGTCCGCAGTAGCATCCAAAAGGAATAAAGTTGGCGACGAGAAGGGTGGACCCAAAGACTGTGAGCTATTCAGGGGAATGACGTGGGTTGGAACCAGCTTGTCGCCTTTCTTTGTCTCCATCTTTTTGGAACTATGTAAGTATTGGAACATTGCGACTCTTTTCCCCCGACCAAGCACCCTGGAGATTACTTGCAGAAGTTAGAAAAAAGTGACGTTGAAATGAAAATTTGAAACAGTCAGCTCATGTCATAATACATATAGACAACATTAAGGTACATGATACCGCAACGCAATTTGGTTGATGCCGACGACTGACAAGGTGAGGCCCTTCTGGAAGATACTGAGTGCCTGGGGCACTCAGACCGGACACCTAACAATCCCCCGTAGGAGACGTCTAAGATGTCCCGTTTTGAAGACAGGCGGAAAGTCACTGTTTGCTGCACGTGTGATAGTAGTAGATACATGGTTTCGACGTTATTAACTCGAAATAGTCTAGAGGGTATCAAAAGCGGGGCCATTGGTACAAGCATATGTGATCTGTAGAAGATCGAAAGGTGTTAAAGGATACAGATTCCATAGCCATTGTTAGATGATGGTAAGTGGTGCAAAATGATGGTGAGAAACAGAATTAATGAAGAAATTTTGATTCGGATGGATCCATTTTTGTAAACTGACGTAACCGTCGCGCCAGCGCGTCGCGTTTAGTGTGCACCAGCACCGAGATTCATTGCGCCTAGTACGATTTCCCATGAGAGATCGAGACAATCCCAAAGTTCTGGATCATGAATGCCAAGAGCGACCGCATTACGCCAGACCGCGGCGATATTCTGGGCGACGTTGGTAAGTGCGCTCATTCCGGGTGCCGAGGTGTGGAGGTGGGCCGAGAGCGAATGCAGTGCGGGACCAGAAGAAAGTGTCCCCCTCAGAGCTTGGGAGGATGTAAGGGTAGAAAGGAAGGCTGAGGGAAGTGCTGGAACGAGCGTGGAAAGCAACTGAACGATGGAGTGCGTATACAAAAATGTGTGCAATGGCGCAAACGCTGCTGGTGAGGGCACAGAAAGTGGGAGGACGGGAAGGGTGACGCTGACAGTGGCGTTTGGATGTCCGGGGACAGTCGAAGGGGGTAAACGGGGAAGAGATGCGCATTGGGACGCGAGGACGACTGCGTGGGTGGGGACAAGAAGTGTAGAAGAGTCCTGAGTAGATGATCTGGAGAGGGCCAGAACATGCGTCGGGAGGGAGGTTGCATGGGAGGTTGCACGGAGCGGGATTGTGAGGGAACGCGTCTGCTGGAGTTGCGAACGCGGCATGGACGAGGGCAGATGGGATGGCGAAAGCGCTGATATGCCAGCCAGCATCCTGCAGCAAGAGGTCGGAGTGTAAGCAGCGAAAACAAGGATGAATAGAGGGTACTCACTGATTGGCCTGAATGCGAAGGCCACGGCGAACATATTCAATAGCAACACCGGCAAGTTCTGGGGCGACTGCTATCAAGTTCTGGGCAGAGATTTCGGCGTAAGGAGGACGCTGAAGAGTGCGGGGAAGCTGGACGTTGGAGGGGTAGGATTGGTGAGCAGAGTACATTGCGGATACAGAGGACGGGTCTTCAGAATCCCAGATGGCTTTTGTCTGGATGGGATGAGCAGGGCGAAGCTGGAACATTATGAGGGATGGATGTATGTGAATGTTTGACACGGGGAGTAAGTTGTCTTAGACGTTACCGAGGGTTAGACGTCTTATACTTTTTGAAAGAGCCATTTGTAGCACAAAGATATGTTGAAGCCTTTTTGCTCATTTGGTCAATCGTTTGTTGCTGACCGTTTAGGAAACCGCCCTTGCCTCGCTTCAGATAAACAAAACTCTAATCAATCCCCCGTACACACATAACCCCATCACAACGTCCCTGGACCCTTGTTCTACCTTTAGCCCACCTCTTGGAGACTCCCGGCCGTGAACAAGAGTTTTTTTTTTTTTGCAGACAGACAAGGTTGTACCTACAGCGGGTACAATGACACAATGTTACCGGTCCACGAGGCCCGCTTACACTCGTCATACTGATACGCGTGTTCGAGCCTTGTCAGAAGTCCCTTCAAAACGGAATGCTTTGTTGATCTGCGCTACCGTATACGTAACTGAGCTCCGGGTGGTGCTGCCGAGGCCAACTGCTCATTGCCAATTCTACTCAGTTTTCTGCGTTTTGCGCTGGGTATCGGCGGCCAAGTTTGATGTAGCTCGAATAACACTCCAGTTGGCTCCTACCTCTTGATCTTCTATCCACTGCATAGGGCATCTCTCACCAATATCGCAGCCGTCTGTTGCGCAACTTCATCCATATCGGACCATACAGCAAAGAACGACCGCAAGAAAACGTTCAGTCGATACATAAATTCCTACCGTGATGATCGATGAAGTATGGTCCGCAGGTCAGAAGAGACTCACCGTAATATGACACTCTTCTACACGTGTTCGCTCACCCGTGGTGCACTCCATTCCCCACAACTCCTCGTGTCCATAAAGTGTCCGCAGATCTGAGTCTCACCTGTCCCTGAACGTGAGTTATCACAACCCCGAGGTTTTCCTGCAGGCAGACTTGTGGACGCCACGCTCTCAGAGAGCCACTTCGGGAACTTTGCGAGTGGGGACCACACCGGATCTCCCATCCATCGTGTTCGGCAGCACGCGCCGGTGACTTGACATTGCACAGTTGACTTAGCGCCATGTCTCTGCGATACTGCCGAAAAAAATTGCGCGAGGTCTCAGCTAGATTACCTCATCCTGCTGTCCCGATTACCTCGTTACATAGTTGCCTTGGCGAGATACGTGCTGTTATATGAGACATGGGATGAGAGTCAGTTAAAGTTCGTGCGATAGCTTACAATAGACGTAAATTATCTGGTCCACAAAAAAATCTCGACAGTGTTTCGTTATCTTCCATGAACGTGATGTCCATATGTTATGAGATCCGAATTTATTGGTTCGTCGACAGAGAGTCTCGCGGCGGACGACTTATAGAAATCGTGTGCTGAGAAGCACGACACTGTAAATGCAAACAGGAGGGGAGAACTCGGTCCACCGGGGTTAGGATTTGAAATTTCAGCTCCCGTGTCCACAATTCGACATCATTGTTGTACTAATCAAATCGACTGGAACGCGTCGTACTTGGCCGCGATCGACCAACTCGGCCAGCGCGATAAATGGCCAATATGATCATGATAAGACCGGGGCCGCATCCATATCATGGAAGCAAGCCACCTTGCTGGAAGCATCTGGAACATATCCGCAGATCCGGTAAGATCGCAACATGTTGTAAATATTTCCGCCCCGGTCGAGTGTCAAGCGCTCTCACCAAAATCCAAGATCTGAGGGGTTAGCTCCGAATTGCCACATGTGCATCAGCAACACATCCACGAACTGCCCGTGATGGCCACGCGATACAAACGTGTTGATAGTGACCTAAGCAGGGAATCACGTTGCGCGTCCACGATCGCGGTCTCTTCGTCGACAAACTCTATCTCTTCAGAGTGAAAACCACATTGGCACAGAAAGAAAGAAAGAAAAAAGAGAAAGATGCCACCTGATGTAGGACTGTGACAAACATCAGTCCAGGGTCTTAGAGAAGACGTGGAACAAAATCACCGCCAACTTGTAAAGACCGAGTATTCCGTGATCTGTCTCTGAATTACTCTGATTTCGGCGCAGTGACATATTCCCCCGAGGTATTTGCCCATAGATAATCTAGTCACCAACAGCCTGACACCGAGTTGTCGTTTTCCTCAGCGACAGACAATCGAGTGGCGAGAGTATCTGCATGGAAATTATGATATTCTTGCTGATTCGAGGAGCCACTGTAGCACGCACGAAGGCCCCACGACCAGTGCGGGTGATAGGTAGAGGCGCGGATTCGAAATTGTATTGAAGTGCACCAGGAGGGGAATTAGGAAACACCAGTCCTCCCTTGTTCGCTACGCATATGGCGACACGACGCACTGCAGGAAATCGGATAGAGGAAATGGGTCAAAGCCTCAGAGGAGAGATCCATCATGGGTGGCAAGGAAACGGGTGAACGTACTGAGTGAACGCGTGACACGTGTTTAATTCCAGTATTATGCAACCGAGCGCTTGATCGATCGAGTCTTTATTTACTACTCCAACGTTCTCTAGTCTCCCGTAGGCAGACCCTTAGGCAGGAAGACAGTCATTCCTTCTTCTAGGAAGATTCTCATCCAGTCGATACAAGCGTGCGCGTGAAGGACAAAGTGCTATTTCAGGTTATAACTTAGGTATGTTAGTGTTACTATATATTAATGATAACGAAGTCAACTACTATCGTCTATGTTTCACAAGCATTCGACGCAAGAGTGCAACTACGACCCGCGAACATCGCATGTACCAAGGTAATAAGAGCTGAGTATAGAGGGATCCAAGAATGTTATCAATTCTCCCAACGAATAATCCTTGACAGTTACGAGCTTATTGAACTACACAGACTCGATGGTGACGGAAGAATCTCCGGTCGATGCGGAGGCCACAACTTGATTGTTCTTTAACATGTTAACAATGGTAGCGCCAGAGGGGGTATAAGTCCCAGTGCCACTTGCCATAGCATTCGTGAAGGTCACAGTGCCGAAGTTGGCAAGAGGGACGTAATTGCCGTTGATCGTGTAATCTTCAACGATCCACTCCGCGTTCTGACCGCAAAGGGGAGAGGAAGAAGTGAGACTGGCGGACACACTTTCACCGTTGGTTAAATTATCGACTGTCGCAGTGCCAGAGGTCGTGGAGGTAGCCGTGACGGTAAGTGTGATAACATCTCCTGCAGAGATCGTGATCGACTCAGAGAAACCGTTGGAGAGGGCGGGTACCCATTCGTACCAGGCTTTTCACGAAGGATCTTTGAGTTTAACAGCCAATAGGTACTAGTAGAGCATCTCCTCACCATCATATGTAGCTTCACCATTAGCAGATACTGTGAAGTCGACACCAGTCTGAAGAAGAACACCTTTGCAAGTGTCGCCATCGATACCGACCCATGCAGCAGCAGATGCACCGCTTGCACCCGAAGGGGTGGGTACTGTAAAGGTACCGGTAACAGAAGTAAAAGTCCCCTGATAGAACAAGATTGAATGAGGTCAAACACGGTCGTAAACGACGAATTCACGCACAGAACTTTCTTCCCAAACAGCTCCAGCCCAGTTGTTGCTATATATCGTGGAATATGTAGCATTAACGAGCCCGTTGAATTGTTTGTTTGTTTGAGAGTGACGGTCCACCGTGAGGCCACGAGCAAGGCGAGCACCTAACCCAGAGGCGACGGCGAAAATGGCAGGAACGAGAAATAAGTAACCAAAAAGAATAACGGTGAAGAACATGACGAATGCAAGATCTGAGAGCAGTAAGTCGTGGAAGCAATGGAATTACTATGGCATAGAAAGCGCAATACATACCAGCCTTTATGCATCCTTATTAACGCCCGGGCGCCATACATAGTCTCTAGTTTTCACAGCGGAAATTGTCTGCTTCCTTGATAACGATGCTTGGCTTGGCCAACACGACGAAGGCGAGCCATCAAGGCTATCCAACGAAACTCACCTTTTGTTGCTATGGATTCAAAGATATCATAGACGCCAGAAACTACTATTATGTCAACAGGGGATCTAGCTTGGAGCCGTATAATAACATCGAATGGACGACAACGTTGAAAAACATACGCAAACCTTGGCACATGGCATGCATCTACAGGCAGCCTGAGTGTCTCGTGATGCGAGCTCGTATCAGGAAAAGATGGCATAGAAGTGATAGATTATTCAATTGACCGGTGATATTGGCGATGACGTTCTTGCTGGTTGTCAGAACAACAATGTACGAAGTTCGAAGTCTGTTGGAGATGAAAGAAGTTGCGTCTGTGTAAAAAGGAAGGCGCAATGCAAACACCGCTATGAGCGCTTGAGTGACATGCCATCTACGACAAAAATGATATACTCACGATGCGACAAAGTGACCGGAGATGAATCGGAAAATTGATGGCGCCGCTGCGATGGCCTAGAAGAGACTGGGATATCCGTAACTGAAACACTAAGAGTGGTACGCGACACCAAGCAGGATGCAAAACGACAATGTTCATGGACTCCGGCTGATATGGCGATCTGAAACAGAAAAAAAGCCTCCTGCTCAACACCAGGCACTGAGGAGAAGGGGAAAAGGGAGAGGAATCATCGCTTCGATCCAGAAAAATAAAGATAATGAGTCCATGATCGAATGACATCCAGTTCAGTGTATGTGATGAGGGGAGTAAATACGATTGGAAAATATTTCAAGGTCCAATGAGTGCTAAACGGCTTCCCAACATGATTGAGAAACCACGCGGATTCCCTGGACTACACGTACGCGATTGAGATGGACGATCCGCTGATCGAGGTGGAGGTCAGAGTTTGGTTGTTCTGCTCAATATCAAAGATAGTGGCGCCAGATTGGGTATAGGTCTGCGCTCCAGTAGTCGCCACAGCGTTCGTGAAGGTGACTGTACCAAAGTCTGCGAAGGGAACTAGGCTATTACCTTCCCAGTAGTCTTCGACAATCCACTCCGCATTTTGACCGCAAAGCGGAACAGATGAGGTCAGATTTTGAGACGCAGTCTGGCCACTGGTCAAGTTGTCGATCACTGCAATGCCTGTAGTCGGAGTGATAGCTGTGACACTGAGCTTGATGTCATCTCCAGCAGAGATGGTGATGCCGGGAAAATCGTAGGCAGGCGCTGGAAACCACTCGTACCAGGCTTTTTGCAAAAGGATCAATGAGACATGTCACGAGAACAGATCAGTGCCTCCTTACCAGTATATGTGGGTCCACCGACTTCAACGGTGAACGTGACGCCGGTCTGGAGAATTGCACTTCTACAAGTGTTGCCATCGATGCCAACCCAGGCGGCGGCGGAAGCGCCGGGTGAGCCCGAAGGGGTAGTAGGAACAGTAAACGTGCCGGTGACATAGTTAAACGTATCCTATCGAATTAAGCTGAGGCCGAGTACGGTCGCAGACCAACAAGAGATCACAAACATTCCCTTCGATCCAGACAGCACCAGCCCAGTTATCGTTATATTGTGTGTTGGAAAAAGGAAATGTCGCATGAGCGTTGTTAGGCCCGCCACTACGCCGAGCGACGCGAGTGCCGAGCCAAGAAGGGACTGCCAGAACCGTATTGAAGAACAACATGCTGCTGAGAAGAGCGATGTTGAAGAACATTTTGAATGTGCTGAGGTAGGAAACCAAACAATGCTGGCATCACTGAAAGCACGCACCTAGGCTTTTATGCGCTCTGCATACTGCCTGCGGTGCGGATACGTAGGGAAAGCATGGGGCTACATAACGTACGGGACTGAAACGAGGCATTCCCACACGGCGGTCAGTCGTGCAATATGCATTGTTACTGTAAGTAAATCTCACCTTCGTCTATAGTAGCGAGCACCGCACAAGGCCCGGAAATAGATACCACGTGCCACCATTTGATGGCTTCGAGGAGCCTTATCCTTTTCTCGGCGTCACAACTCACGGAGATGGCCACCAACAATGAGATGGATTCATTAGTCACCTTTCTTTCAAACAGCTACAGGGAGTACGTGGCATCAAGTGTAGGAAAGGACGCATTCGGTTTCTGCAGACTAATAGTAGTAGTAACATCATCTCCCACAAATGAGCAATAATGTGTATGAGAGGACAAACCTCGTGGCCGACAGTGATGGTAAAGTCACCAATGCACGTTCTGGCTGCAATTCCTCTCATCATGCATGTATACAGGCTCTCGTAACAGATCGCCGTTTTGCAAAGCTGAGTTCCCTGCAGGCTCCTTCCCAGCCTTGAAGTTGCGAGGAGGGGACTGACTTTGAAGCCTCCTCTCCTCGAAAGCAAGGGTGGGAAGGAGCCTGGGTTTCCTGCGACTTTGCCTCCTGGGATTGTCTTACATAAAGCAAGTAAAATTTCTTAGCAAACTTGGTCCAAATTTCAACTCAAGGCCGCGAAGATTGGTCCATTACAATTTACGACCCCTACATTCGTTCCTTTCTTGTTCATTCACCCCTCTAGAGTCTGAATCAGTCGATGTAACCCAAACCCTATGATGGGGTTTATGTCCTTCAGTGTTCAACGTTCAGTATCAAGAGCAGGGCAACCCAAGTAGAATTTGAGGTCGACTGTGGAGCATCGGACATAGACAAGGACACACCAGAGCTGTCACTGGCAAAATACTAGGGAATAACGGCCACTTTGAACGCACGCAACGTCGACGGAATGAGGAGGCTCGTGATGCAGCAAAAGTTCGCAAACGGGCAACTTGAAAGGCATCGTGATTTCAAGTCGTGAAGTTCCTAGAATTGCAATTGTCTGACTCAGAACAACTGGCATAGCAGTGATGCATTCACAGGTCAAACTTATGCCGTGGTTTATATAAATAAGAAAGCACACCTGGTCGTGACGAGAACTCCGAATTTGACTCGGAAGTGGCACCGGAGGACTCGGAGCCTTCATGTTCGAGTTCACAAATAATCCTTTGAGGTGATTCATGAGTCTAGTAGTCTTTGATGCCTGACAGTACATAGTGCTTACACACTTCGCTCATACTGATACAATACACTATTTGTCAGGCAATGTTCGACTTCCTACCCAGGAATACGTGCGATCACCAAGGGTTAGGTTTCGTCACTCCCAATAAATCAACAGCCCATGATTGATTGATTCTCCAGATTACGCATAGTGGTTCGCGACAAAAAGTTCGTTGGTCAGAGTAGACGTTAGTTATTGAATTCTGGTTGGTGTCAAGGATGATGGTAGCGCCTGCTGGACCAGCCATGGCGTGTGCAGGAGTGACAGAAACTGGCCAAAATTTCTTTCTTCCGATCGAAAAGACAACGAAGGTAGAACCTGAAATTTTGGAACACGGTCTACTGATCAGTACAATGGTGAGTGGAAGTCGCGGAAAGAAGTCGCCTACCCTGTATCCGTCGGACGCTGTTGAAAGCACCGAGACTCTGCAGGATCAATTCACTTATGCCCGCTGATGCAATGATGCCAACCCAGGGATGGGTGGACCCTCCCGGTTGATCCGAGGAGGTGGAGACAGGTATTAGACGTGTTCGTGACAGTGTCAACGGTTCGCTATCAAATCAAAAGATGAGGATGAAACCGTGTGTCAGTGTGGTTGCCACTGATCAGCAGAGGTTTCAAATATCGCCCTCTACCTCGACAGCGCCAACCGTTTTCAGGGGAATACTACATTGAGATATCTCGACAAGTTCGTCCATAGTACGCGGTCGCGTGCCCGGTGTGGGACGCCCGAAGGTGTATTGACGAACAATAAATAACTGAAGGTGACCAGCATATTGAGCAGCATGCATCAATGACTGTAGACCAAACCTTGGCCCTTGAATCAATGCTTCTAGTGTACCTTTTGTTGACGTAGGGATAATAGTTGCGTGACAAATCAAGTTTCCGTCCAAGCTTGAACACCAAAAAGCGTGGTGTTGTGATGTGCCTGCAGATGCAACTAGTTGAAGGAATTAGTGTGGCAACTGGTTTTCAGGCTCTACTCTTTCATCCAAACGGAGGTGAGGCAATATGATGCACGGCTTACAGACTTTGCAGGAAATGATTGGTTTTCAAAAGCCACAGCTTGCCTCCAGATAATAATACGATGATCGACTTCAGGTTTGGCAAACTCAACTACATGATACCAATCATGCAGTGAGAGTTCGACAAATCTAACGATCCTGTCCAACAAAGTTTAGTAGCAGCAAATGGCGGAGCACATAAGCACCCAATTTCAGCATGGTAACTTGTCTGCCTGATGAGTCGGACGAACTATAAGCGTACCTCGAAGTTTCTGTTCACAAATGCCTGTGGCACTGGCACATGTCAAGGCACCAGAGATGGCCAGGTTTAAAAACCAGACGCGTACTGCCTCTTACATCAGAGACGGCGTGGTGAAAAATAGCTATCTGATTACAGTGTTCCTGAACTCCCCTTCGTGGAGTGGGGAAAGTTGCATAGTGAACAAATGGATTGCAAACGATCATCGAAAAGTGAGTCAGAGTAAGCCGATGATATTGGGAAGAAGCACCAAAAGAAGGACATGTGAAAGAGAGATGGACAAAGCGACCCACACCACACCCCATCTCTACCAACGAGGACCCGTCCACGTTGAGCTCATCAGAGTTATTCAATATGTGCATATTGACCATAATGGACAATGACGGAAGCACTGTCTGTCGAGGTAGACGTTAAAGTTTGATTGTGCTGCCGGATGTCGACGAGGGTGGTCCCCGTGGGAGAGTGGACTTCGTCGGGACCGCTCGCCTCGGCGTTTGTGAACGTCACCGTGCTAAAGTTGGCAAGGGGTAATGATTTCCCATCTTGCAGGGTATTTCCGACAATCCACCCTGCGTTCTGCCCACAGAGAGCAGTAGTAGAGTGGATAATCTTGATCACGGATTGGCCATTGGTTATATTATCAACTGCGGCAG
>JBBPOM010000245.1:0-34981 GCA_038091455.1 Leccinum uliginosum
GGGCCCGAAGGGTCTTGTCCGCTCGAATTTTGTCTGCGTGCTCTTGTTTCGTGGTAGACAATCCTTGATGTCTCGTAGCTCGTCTCAGTCTTGTTCCGCTGTAGCGTATAAGTAGTGGACGTGGTCCTGCTGTATTCTCTAGTCTTGGTATTCGACTTCACTTGCTTTCATTACATCCATTTCGGGTTGTCGTTTGCGAGGACCTGACATAATACCAAGACTATTCTTACGCCCTTGTTCACTTCGAGTGCTGGCGCCCTTCTCACTCTGTCTATCCTCTTACTCTATCTCGCCCTCACCTCTTTTTGCCTTCGAGTCGATACGTCATTTCGACACCTCTCGTGGGCGACCTGCGACGATGTCAGCGTCCAGAACAAAGAAGAAAAGAGATACGCACAGCAAGTGCCCCGCGATCAATAATAAATATCGAGGGTGTCACAGTATATTTGAACAGTGACGATCTTCTCTGTCGCCGAATGCGCGATCCGCAACGACTTTTGCAGACATTCCAGCACCCGTTTGCTGTCCTGATGTGGGTACTGCCGACACCGTCAGTTATTATTGATAGCACTAACCAATACTCACCGCCTTGGCACCCTCCCCATCCTCTTTATCATTATCCCCATGCTTCCCTTCCCTTCCCTTTCCCTTCCCTTCCCTCTCCCTCGTCCTTCCCTCCACCGCTGCCTCCTGCCAAATGACTCGCAGCATGCACAGCCGTTGCCTGATTTCTTCAACAGCTTGGCCCCATGTAACGCAGCCTTGGTGATCAGCGTGTCATACCCGACCACCTCGAACACCTTTGCACCCTGCAACGTGCCAATGATCAACGTGATCGCAGCCAGCTGCGCTCGGCTCTCCTAAATCGAGTCTTCGTACACCGAAACGCTTAGACGTATACGGTATGGGTCGTACGCCAGGACGTCCGCGCCCTTCTTGAGTTCAAAGGGCACCGCAATGTCAAACCAATGATTGCTGGAAGTCACAGCCAATCCACAGCCCTGCACGTTTGCGAATAGTACAAGTTGCAGTCGAACGTACAACTCCGTTGATGCTCGCAGCGTGATCGTTGGAGCTCATAACTTTTTCTGTCTAGCGTATATCCAAGTCCAGACCCCCGAGGAAAACTTTGGCGTTGTTTGAGTCGTAAGCGCCTACGACCAGCGCTCTAACCAAGGAATGCATGAAAGTGGAGGTCGTCGGCAGGTCGTCGTCGTCTCAACCATCTCAAATACTTGCCGGGTACGGCTTGGCCGACCATTTCGTCGAGCGTGGCGGTGTATCTCCTAGGAGAATGAAGCTGTCCGCAGTGAACCACGGACAATAATCGACCTCCCGGAAAGTCGACGATTGTGACCACCAAGGCACGACTACTCATGGTATACCATGGACAGTGAGGAAGGCAAACCGTTTGTAAGTTGGTTGTAAGACTCCCCAGTGTTCGACACCGGGGAGGACGACGATTAGACCATAGGTAATAACTGTCCGCAAGCCCAGCCGCGGCGTTTGACACAGATAAGAACGACCATTGTGAGCACCAATGTACAATTGCCCATGGTATACCATGGACAGCAGTGAGGAAAAGGGACTCGGAACCGTCTGTGAGCTGGAAGACTCCCCGTTGTTCGACACCAGGGAGGGCGATGATCGTGGGTCGTAGGCGACGAATGTAGGTGACGCTGCCCATGGTATACCATGGACAGAGGAAACTGCCCGCAATTGAAAGTCTACCCAGTGTGCCAGTACACCGGGCGGGAGAACTTAATATATTATGTAAGCACGTGCACGCGCGACCAAACAAAACGAGTCACGACAAAGTGTTTAGCTGCGGACACACCTGCCTCGAAACACTGGGGAGAATCTTCATTCACTGTCCATGGTATACCATGGACAGCGTCACCCACATTCTTCGCCTACGACCACGATCATCGCGAAGTACCTTGTTGAACACTGTGGAGCGTTTCCCCCAACTGTCCGCGGTTCACTGCGGGCAGTTTCCTTCATTCACTGTCCATGGTATACCATGGACAGCGTCACCCACATTCGTCGCTACGATCACGACAATCGCTCTCCCCGGTGTCGAACAACGGGGAGTCTTCCAACTCACTGCGGACAGCTTCATTTGCCCCAGCTCGCGATCTTTCATACGTTTCGGAGAGAACGATCGCATCCAGGGCGCACAATACTGTCAGCCTAATCGTTACATTACGTCAGGCAGTTTATGTAATCCGTATGCTTTTTGTTTGGTGCATTTTTCGTGACTTAAAGTACGCTTCTTCTGCTTCCCCCATGACGCCTTCTCAGTTAGGAAAGATTCAAGAAATACTAGAGAAGCAGGACGCAGGACAGCCTGTATCTCTCCCAACACTTAAAAAACTGGGCCGCGAGGGACTTGGCCTCCAATTCAAGAACACGGACAAGCTTCACCAAGTAGTGTCGCGTATACGACACTCGTTGTCCCTCGTCGCCCCCGCTTCAGAGGACGTTATTATGCAGGACGTCCAGGCGACGGCGGCCAACCCAGATCCTGGAGCTGGGAAAAAGGTCCATGCAAAGATTCGCATAACTATTGACCGAGCTTCAGGACAGTCGTCGGTTAGTGCGTTCCCACTTCATGGCGACTACTACACCGTCCATGGGATCTTTGGTGTCCGTAACGGGCGCCCATACGAGTATTCGTCTGGCAAGACGTTCTGGAGACACGACGGCTTTTTCCCACTCCCATCGGGTGACGACCTGACCGTTGACTTCTTCACATTCAAGTTCGGACGAGGATCGGCTCCATTGGAAGAAGGGATATACATGGGGCTCGCGCGCGCCATCACTCGCGCCACTCACGCTGTGCCGTCCGGATCAGCTACTGCATCAACGGACGTCGATGATCCTGTTCTCGAGATCTTTGCAACTGACGTGCGTGTTTATCCTTCCGTTTCAAAGTTTCCTTCAATATCTTTTGTCAGACATTTTCGTCTGTACCTCTCACCGCTGAGTCCGACAGCCGAATGCCTTCCCCTATCTTTGTCATCGCGGGCAAAGTAGCCCGCGGAAATCTGTCCGTCGACGGACAACCGGCCTTCGACCTCGATATCTCTCAATATGCTGCTGTTCCGCAGCAACTCATCCGATTCCGCTGCTTTTATCCCTCCGACTCACCTCGATTGACGAACACGTCTACTCCTGACCTCGGAAAGCATATCGTCGTTCACGGTGAAGTTTGAACTGACTGGCTTCACTAGGGGTAGGTGCGTCGTTCGTGTGACTGACATCGCTTTCGGGTTCGCGGGTGTGCTTCCTGCTCCGTCTCCTCAGAAGCCACCTGCGACATCACTCGGACACTTCGAGTGGAAAGGCGAAAAAGCGAAAAAAGCGAGCGAGGAAAAGTGAGGAAAGCAGCAATTCATACCCGGTTCATTGAAGTCTGCTTTGCAGGTGAAGAAACTCACAGCATCCCTCGGATCTCCTTCAACTTGACTCCACCTGCGTCCGACTGGACCGTCACCCGAAAACAGTTTCCTCTTCGTCCCGCTTACGCAACTACTTTCAATGGCTGCCAAGGACTGACTCTCCATCGCACTGTGCTTGACGTACGCATTGATCCTTTTGCGCACGGTAAATTGTACACTGCTTTGTCTCGCGTGAGACGCAGAGAAGACACGTTACTTTTGTTTTCAGAATCAAACGACGTGCACTCGGTAGCTAACATTGTATTCAAATCACTTCTACTGTAAATATTTGTTTCGCGCCGGAGTAGAATTCCATTGCTTCCCTTTCAAAACTACATATAAACCATCCAAAACATCTCTACATTAAGTACTGATCCGATCTCTTCTGGGGTATCGACTAGCAATCCAAAAAAACACTCAAATACCTCGATACAGCTTCATCTTTCCCGCTCCACCACGCACGATGGCCTCTCTCTCCTGCCTCAAGTTCGACTTTCGGCACGCATTCTTCCAACGTGCCACGGTGATCCGGTAACTCGCCGGTAACCACTCGTCAACCGTCTGTCCCTCTCCATAGCCTCCCTCGGTGTCCACTTCCACGCCCCTGATAGTGTCGAGCCCTAGCACCATCAGCGCGAGTGCCCGGGAACACAACCACGCATGCACCATTCCTTCCCCAGAGTACCCAGCCGCAACCCACTCCCCGGGATCCGCCGCCCTTGTACCCCTCTTGTCCTTCTCCGATGTTGTCGTTCTCGGTGCAGGTGATCGACGCCCCGAAATAGCGCTTGGAATTCGACCCACCCAGGGGAACTCATCCACTGAATCGCTCAATACGCCACTCCAGAGCGCTTTCACCCTCCCATCAGCCCACGGTGCTCGGAGAGCGCCGTCTCCCTCTGGAGATTCGGTGGCAGAGATCCCCTCGGCTCCCCAATTGGATGCTCCGAAATAGACAGGTAGTGCACCAGATACATGCGCCGCGCTGTGCACGTCAAACATACCTGAACTCGACGCCGGTCTACACACCCTCCCTTTTTTGGTATCATCGGGAGGCGCCTCGCGACCCCCGCCAAACATAAGTTCATGTTCTCCGTTCGGGAGTTGTGTAAGGTAGTCAAAGCCCTTCCGCTCAGGGCTATCGTAAAAGACATAAGATCTTCGCCCGTGCGTGTTCTCCTGCGCGTCATTGGCTTGAAATTGGAGAGCCTTTCCAGGTCGTTGTGCGCTCATCGTCTCTCGAATTCTGCGCACGATATTTACGAGGCCTGGAACGAGCGTACTAACGTACGCATTCGTAAGATGAACGACGTGAGAGGTGGTCAGTTGTCCGCGAGGTGTGGTCAAGGAATAAAACGGGTTTGTGGACGAGGGTTCGGAGATGGAGGTGCAGGGTGTGTGTGTGAAAAGTTGAAAGCTGGATCATGTTCAGTGAGCTAGGCAACCTGAATCACCGAATCACCACTTACTATTTAGGATATTCCTCCAGGAGACGCAAAAGAATATCTATGACAAAACGATAAGGGTGTACCGCCCCCGCGCTCGTCGTGAAGCAGCCAACAGCCAGCGAAGATAGGTTGCATTTCTAGAAGAGACGCCGTTCATTTAGGGCATATATCTTGTCACAAGTGACCCACGCACCCTCCGGGCGTCTTCGCCTTCCCAGACTTGATACGGAGCGGCCTCTCGAGGCATATCTGCCTTGTAGATGTTCAGCTTTCGCTTTGCCTCTGCGAAAACAGCTTCGTCGAAGAAAACGTCTACAGTGTGCACATCGCGACAGTCCGCATCATCCGCTTCTATCTCTGCGACCTCTCTTAACACCTCATGGTGCGCAAGTCGGAAGCGTATGATCTGCTGCGCTGCAGCCTTGCCCAAATCCCGTTTCAAATCCTCATAGTCGTGGTATAGGGGTGGGTTGATGTGCCCTCCGTTCCTGGTTAGGGTGACAACTCGTTCGTTCAGTGCGGTCGCATGATCGGGAGGCCCTGAACCCACCTGCCAGTTGCGCCCGAACATGTCTCCTGCGCCTCTAGCATGACGACATGGAGCGGGTCGCTGTCGTCACTTCGCGCTTGGTCAATGTCCAGCAAAGTCCTTGCAAACGACACGGCAGATATTCCAGAACCAATGATAACTGCGGGATGCCATACGAGTGAGCCGAAATACGGAGAGCGGCTCCAGTAATACTACTCACCGACATCCGCATGAGCAGGGAAGTCGTCACTGGAGGAATGGGCAGCGATGGGAGAAGGTGGGAATGTCCAGAAGGACTCCGTTGGTTCTTGGATAGGTAATGCTGGGCATGGAGGCAGGTCTAAACAAGACCCACATTTCTCGGAGTGACCTTCATGAGTACTTTGTATTAGCTGAAGACGTGAGACGCAATTGCCCATAGTTTAAACGTTCTGCACTAGAATGATGAATGAACCTGACTGTGAGGGTACAACTCAAGGAGATAGCTCGGGAGTGAAAGTGCGCTAGTGGCTGAGCGGCCCGAGGAGGGTAGATATGGTTCGAACCATCCAATCGGGACGGCTCTACGACCGTGCTGTGTATGAGCCGAGGGGATCTTATCGAGTGGCAGCAAAGTAACCGGCTAATTTTGGCCGGTTTTGAATGAATGCCCCGCCGTGATATGTTGATGCCGTAATCACTTGGTATCACTAAGCTCGTGATAACGATAAGACCTTTGCTTCCCCGGGCGCATTGTCGTGGCAGGGCTCCTCCCAGAAAGGGAAAGATATTACATTTGCAAACAGAGAAGTCTGGGAGAATTTGAATCGATCAAAAACTCAAGAGGTCTCGTGGAATACTTGAATGAGTTCCTTCTGAAACCTTGCGAGGTACACTACCAGTTCCTCCTCGGGGAGCGTCGAGTAATCCAGAGCTTGGGTGAGTTGCGAACGAAGCTGTGATACGCCAGACATAACAAGGTTGCTTTATAAGCGAGGATGCCGGATAGCGTACCCTCAAGACAGCACGACGGCGTGTCGCCGTAATTGTCGTTTGACTTTCTTCCTCCCTCCGGGCATGTAAGTCAGCTAGCACAGTTGCCACTTTCCTACCTTCTTGGATGACGTCGCTGGGTAAATCCGCAAGTCGAGCAAGTTCGAGCCCTATCGCAATTGTTTTTTGTAGTAGTAATTCATCCTCGACGAACAAGAGCGAACCATAGTGGCCCAACTCTTCGGGAAGACCGTCCATTATCCTATACGAATATGGATCAATGTATCAATAAATCTCCACAGAGGTCACCAACTTGTATTTGAATACCATGCCGATACTAGACGTTGATTGTCGTTTGCGCTAACGCAGAATGGCTGTCGCAACGACATTGTGCATAATGGTTTTTACCGACCTGAACAGACAAATGTAGACTCAAGGAGTTCAGTTGCTTGAGAAACGACTTCGCATCAGAAGTCAGCCCTTACTTCACTACCGAAGGTTGCCGCGAGAGCGTTGTCGACAACTCATGAAAATGGCTATTAAAAATGTGAAATGGCAATGAATATTGAACGGAAAGATGAACGGACGTTGCAAATAATACAAAGCACTGAACACAATGGGTCAGTAGAGTATGATGGCAATCTAACACCCACCTTGATGCCTATGAGTTCCTCCGCAATGGCATGTGCAATTCCAACACCCTCGCGAGGGGAAGTTCCGCGGCCCAACTCGTCCATCAATACGAGTGTTTTAGGCGTCGCGAGTCCTGTTCGCGGGATGAGCGCAATTTTTTCAAAAAGAAAAGCACCTTCCTAATATCATTGCTGAGGAAGTCATCTCGTTCGCAAACGTGCTCAAGCTTTTCTCCATATCATCATCATTGGATAGACGAGACAAAAGGGAATCGTGGATGCTAAGTGCAGAAGATATGACATTGGAAACCGCGCATGAATTTGAACTGGGTGACCCACCGAAAGCTTGAATAATCGGCAGGGACGAAGCAACCACACATCGCCATGATGACCAAGAGGCCAGTCTGACGAAGGTATGTACTCTTCCCTAAACACATGTGAGAAAGACATTCTCCAACCAGTCCATAATTCGGCATACCAGACATACTAGTGATAAAGTACTGAGTTACAATTCTCTTGTAGGGGAAGCCTTCAAGGGGGACACTCACTTTGGGCCTTGGATAATTTGAAAGTGAGATGCATCACAACAGTAGATGTCATTCGCAACCAATGTACCCGCAGAATGAACAGTTTCAAGAATCGGGTGTCGGCCCGATTTGACGGCGAGTGTGCCTGTAAACTCTGGACGGACTAGACAACCGTGAAATCCATCAGACTATGCCGCTCCTAACAACCATACATAAATCACCGTAGTTTCTCACTACCCCATGATCAGCATAAACTCGTGGATTGCAAGTCAATGCTTACTTATGGAAGCATGTGCAAACGACCAAAGCAGATCGACCAAGGCCACCTATGGGAGTAAGAGGTTTATTGACACAATGAGGGAAACGCATATACCGCCTCAGAAGCAGTGTACAGAGCGCCAGAATGTGTCAATATTTCGAGCACCAAATCTTGGATAATTCTAATGGTTTCATTTAATGCGGTTGCGCCGGAACAGACGACCACTAGTACTCACTTGTCACTGAGGATTAAGACTTCGTCCAGCGCATCCTTCATCCGCGCGTTCAACTTTTTCTAAAATAAAGCGTGCCCTTGAGTCATCTTGGAAGCAAGACACAAATTTACGTACTAATTCCATGGTTGAGAATATCCATCTGCCCTTTCGCGCGGCAACGTTGAGAAAGCCTTTGGGAGGCTCTCCTTCCAACTCGTCTTTCTTCAGTGCAAATACAAAGCCACTTTCTTGGTACACCAATGTGATCGGTAAACCATGCTGCTCTGACAGTGCGGAATTTAACTGATATATATCGCCGACATTCTCCTTGAAAGTTTCTCGAGCCACGTCGAGGAGACGGTTACGGTTAGCCTAAAAGGAGGATGTCTTGGTTTCGTTAAGCCTAAGCAGCGCACATCTCACCTTTACCGCATAGACTCTAGCATTTACAGCCGCGAGACCACCCTGAATGGAACAGCAAGGTCAGCAAATGGGGAGGCACCCGTTGTAAGTCCCAAACCTTGTTGGAACCGATTGCATCATTCAAATTGTCTGTAATAAGATCGCCGATCAGCGCAAGCCGGTTGTCCGAGATCATCTGAATATCTCGTAAAAGCAAGATCCTTATGAATATCAGCTTTGCATACCTCGTAGACGATTTGCAAGAGCTGGGAACCGCTATTCACCAATGCCTTCTGAAGGAAAGGGAGGTTCTGGATGACGCTTTGAAGAGCGAGCATCTGGGAAACTCGAGCAGACGCAGATTTGACAGAATTAGACGAGCGAACTTCAACCATTGCAAGCTAATGAAATGGCGGCGTAAACTAACATTTGGAAGAGTAGGAACTGAATCGCCTGACCGATGATATCAACTTGTCAAAGTCCAGCTTATTGAGATGCCTGAGTGCACTCCGTATCTCTGAGAACCGATCTTCGTTCTGCACTAGCTCTGCATGGTGAACTTAAATGAGGCATGGAACGACGGGATGAAGGAACACTGAATTACCCGACACGACGTCAAGACGTGCATTGATGGCCTCGATACCTGCATTTCCATCGTTCAGCTGGTAAGTAGCAGCAGAAGTGAAAATTCAGGTACCCGTCAACGGTGCCAATATATTGGCGCGCAATAAGCGCGCGGCCATGGCCGTATACGTGTGATTGAGGACTCTGCGATCATATATCTAGTCAGTGGAAAACGATCCTGTAGAACGTGTTACCCGAAGAGCGTATGGGACGATTTCTTGCGCATAACATTTTTGACGAGCTCGAGATTCTTCGCAGTCTCGGGGTCGATCAGCATCGTGCCCTCGACGGACGCATAATGTATGCGCAGTGAACCGGCAGAAAACCGAGTATTCAATCGGCTTTCAGCATGCTTGAACAATGCACACGCAGCAGAGAGCGCATAGTACCTGTCCCGTTGACGTATCAGCGTAAAGTAAAAAATCTGAGACGCATATAGGCTGCACTTGTCCGACACCGAGACGAGCGTTGCAGCCCGCTCGTCGTTCTCGACGCACAATTGCGTGATAAAGTCCATCCCTACGATGGGTTAGTCCTACCGGCCAGCAGCTTACGCGCGATACACACACCTGCACCGTCGTTCCAATATTTTCTCGCGACTGGCTCTACGGGCACATTGGGAAATTCCTCTATGATGAACTGGACCAACAAGGATGTACTCGGCGGCTTCTTCCCGGAAGAAGCCAAGGTCGCGTCCGTAGCAGCGATGAACGTGTCGGGTACAAGAACGAGCGAGGGGTAATGAATGTGCATCTGATGCAGCGTCTTGATGTACGTCGGACAGTCTGCCAGCTTTCAGACCAACGTTGGGAGTTCCCCCAGGTCAGACGACGACAAAACAGATGAAAAAGAAAAAAAAAGGGTGCTCGAGCATACCTGGACGAGCACAACGCGACCCGTTTCTTTATCCATTGCTGCGATGCCCACTTCGTGTGCAACTCCACGGCTTTCGAGGACAGCGATGACGTAGCTGCTTTCATGTCTTGTTGAGGCGGCTGTCTGAGGGCGGGCAGTTCCAGGACGCGTCGTCCCCGGGCGGGACTGTCCGGTCCGTGGACGCGTCGAGTTGGTAGGACGCGACCTCCCTGAGCCTAGAGGACGCAATGGTGTAGATGTCATCGTAGAAGACATTTCTATGGTCGACGTTTGAAGGAGAGATGATAGTGGTGTACTCACGACACACTGACCCACGCGTTTGAAGAAGCAACCACACCCAAATAGAATCACTAAGCCACATGGTCTTAGCCTCATGTATTGATGTCAAGTACTTCGTTTCCTGGAATAAATGCATCGTCATTTCATTCACAAACGACGTATGCAAATTTGGCCCGTAGAGTAAAAATTGTGTGCTTATTCTACATGGAATTGCTAGACACGAAGAAAGAAGAGGGACACGAACATTAAAAGAAACGAAGACGACATGAGGGAGACAAGAAAAAGGTGCTAGCTAGATAAACGTCCCAACAACCCGATCGTCGATCACCGCGTCCCCGGCAATAACGGCGGTTGCATGGTGAGCCGGCACCGGATAACAGATCGACAAAATGTGAGCTCGGGCGACTTACTCCCAAGAGGGCGATGTGCTGTAGGAATGCGAGCGGGCGGTGGAACCGTTTTGGGCAGGGCTTGAAGGCGACCACTGCGGCGATGTCGGGCTGTACGCCGGAGACGCCGGGGCTGATAAAGGTGACCGTCAGTAGTCCATGCATACATGTATCTATATACTCACAGTACGCTGGTGCTAGTGATCCAGAGCCGTCAGTAAAAAAGAAATCAACAGATCGCGTGGGGACTTACAAGCAGGGGAATATGTGGGTGAGGTGGGGGCTGTAAAATGTCAGTGTATTAAACGCGCGAGGATACATATACGTACAATATTTGGGTGATGAAGGGGAAGTCGGAGAGGTGGGCGAATACTTTGGTGAGGAGGGAGACATATGAGCTGGGGCTGCCGACCACGTTAGCGGTAGTTACCAACAGCCGAAAAGAAAGCTTACAAGCTGTAGTTACAACGAGGCGATACCAAAAAAGTCAGTGACACATGGTTACAGAGAGGCATAGATGCATACTCGGTGAATCTACAGACACGTTAGTATGAAGCAACACAATAAAAGTGGATTGAATACGCACATCTCGGGGATGCGGGGCTAAACGATGGACTGGTCGGCGAGTATCGTGGTGACGTAGGACTGAAGGAAGGCGACTGGGGACTATATCTCGGCGAGGTTGGGGAGAACGACGGTGACGTGGGTGAATATCTCGGACTAGTCGGCGAGTATCCCGGTGACGTAAGATTGAGTGCCGGAGAAGTTGGCGAATATGTTGGCGACGTGGGTGCCCTGCCGCGGTCATAGAACGGTGAGGTTGCGTATGGCGATGTTCCGAACGGTGACGTGGCACCACCAAACGGCGATTGCGGGACATACGGGGACGTCGGCGAATACGTATTGGGAGAGCTTGGACTGTATCCAGGTCCAGCAGGCGACATCCCGCCAGCGCCGAGAGGGCTTTGTCCATACCCAAGGAACGAGAAACTCGCAGCATCTTCGCCACCTTGGACAGCGAGAGGAGAAAACGCGGCTGACTCGCCCTTGAACGCCGTCTCGGACCACGCAGGGGAGTTGGTGTCGTATGGCGTCATTGCTACTTGCCCTGGAGTTATACCGCCGTCCGCGTGCGCTGCCAGCATATTTTGGACCGGGAGACGATGATCGACGATGGCGTCCTTGAGCATATCAATGTCCAGCGCAACGTCGAAAGCGCCAGTTCCCATCGGTGCCAACTGCCCAAACATGACGTTCTCTGCAATGCCATGACAATCGTCCTTTTCTCCAACGGCCGCGGCTTCCATCAAAATTTCTACCGTTTCCTCGAACGAACAACGCATGAGAGCGCCCGTGTCAGCGCGGTTGATACCATGCCGCGTGATAGCCATTAGTGTGCCGCGGTGCGTCATGAGGTCGCACAACAATGCAAGGTGTCGGTAGTTGACATACGAACCATCGAATTCGATGACACCGCGCAGCTCCTTCATGATAGCACCACGTGCAGCCTCGATGCCCAACACGTTGAAAACTTCCACACAGCTGTTGGAGTATGTGCGTGTGAAGTCAACACCATCGACACACATGACAGCCTTGAGGTTGACACCGTCCGTCTCCAACATCCACTCCTTCTTCATCTTGATTGCGCCCTCCTCGTTGTGGAACACCTTGTCGTGCTCCTGCAAAAAGACGCGGCGAATATTTTGTACGCCACGAAGATTGACCGAGTTGACCATGGTGTTCTCCAATTGGCGCAGGAAAACGTCTTCCTCGATAGATCCCATCCCATCCTCGTCCTTGTCTGTCCCTCCAAGCACACGACACCGAATGACCAGCTTCTCGGAGTTGTCCTCGCTCCATATGACGAAAAGGTCCGTCTTGAAGCTCTCCGCAATCCGACCCGCGACGAAGGCCATCGTCAACTTTCTGTCTATCATGCGCGCACGATCGAGCACCAGCCGGAGAAGCCAAGGCGATTGGAGATGGAGCTTCGACTCGATCTCTTCGTCTGGAATCGCGAAGAAAGACTCCACAAATACGGAATCCTCCTCGATGATGGTGGATGTAGGGTCCGGGTCGTACCAGATTTCAACGGCGGCGGTGACGGTCTGGAGGGACGTATAGGCTAGCTCTTGCTCTACGTTCTTCGCCAACGTGCTACTCTCCGCGAGCGCCGGCTCCAGGTACACGGAGAGCGAGGGCGTCTTGATGTTAGTGGCAACGTTGATGATCTCCTTCAGACGCGGTACACCAAGGGTCACGTTCTTGCTCGACACACCAGCATAGTGGAAAGTGTTCAGCGTCATTTGTGTGGCTGGTTCACCAATAGACTGCGCGGCGAGCGTCCCACACATTTCGCCAGGGTTCACGAGAGATTGGTTGAACTTGGCCTCGATTTCTCCTAGCACCCACTCGAATGCCTCCCGGTTGAGATGATATTGCTCCAGCACGCGTCGCGTCGCTAGCGTCGCCCGCACATGCATGCGGAAGGTGAGCGAAGAGTTGACTTGCACCTCCCTGCTGAACGAGTCGTCTCCAGGAATAGGAAGGAGTCGTTCAGTTAGCTGATGTACAGCGTCGACGATATAGGTAGGCTCGAGGTCGCTGGGTTTTCGCCGATCGATATGGAAGATTTGAGTAGCGTTCTGGATGATGCGGTGGAGGTTGACAGGAAGATAGTGGGGTGTCAAACCGTCTGCACGGGGGAATATGAACATTCGCAGGTCCCGGCGATCTTGAACGAGTCGTGCGTATTCTTCATCCAACTTCCCTTGCAATTCCAAGGAACTGTCATCGATACCGATCTGCAGAACACCTGGCAAAAACCCTCCTTCTTTATCCGTCACATCCACCCGATAGTTGTGCTCGAACTCCTTGTCGGACATTCCAAATGTATCGATCTTCTGCCGCTCGATGAACGCGCCATCCATCCCGTCTTCACCGTAGATGAACTGTATGAGGTCTCCGAGGGAATTACGCACAGTGCCGTCATAGCAAACCATGACATCCTCCAGCGCCTTGACCAGCCGCCGTTGAATGTAACCAGTCTCGGCAGTCTTGACAGCGGTATCGATCAACCCCTCACGACCAGCCATGGCGTGGAAGAAGAACTCTTGAGGCGTCAACCCTCTCAAGTAAGAGTTCTCCACAAATCCTCTGGCTTCCGGGCTGAAGTCGTCCTTTGTGAAGTGCGGCAGAGTTCGATGACGGAAGCCGAACGGTATACGGCGTCCTTCCACACTCTGTTGCCCGACACAGACTGACATCTGCGAGATATTGATGTAAGAACCTTTCGAACCTGCGGTGACCATCTGCTTGACGTTGTTGTCCTCCTTCAGGTTCTTCTGAGCGTATTGACCGGAGTCGTCACGGGCGCGGTTCAGCTCTCGTTCGACCTTGCTCTCGAACGATTCTCGAATGGTCATTCCCGGCATGGGTTTCAGGCGGTCGTGGTAAGCGTCGTCGATGATCTCCGCGACCTGTTGCTTCTTCTCCCCGATGCGCTGGGTGATGTAGCTCATGACCTTGGGACCAGCGATTGTGTCACCGATGCCGATACTGAAGCCGTTATGGAACAGCCAGAAGTTTACCACCATCTGGATCCCCGTGAACACCGTGCGCGTAGCCTCCGGACCCTTCTCGCGGAAGACGACATGGATAAGACCGCCCTGCGTTGCGCCGACGGTCTTCTTGTCCACGATGCCGAACAAGATTTCTCCGTTGTCGATCATCATACCGTCGTCGAAAACAGGGTTTGACGACTTTGGATCAGGTGCGCGATGAATGTTGATACCTCGAGGGATGACCATGCTTAGGATCTGCTTGCCCGTCCAAAGAGGCTTCGGCTTGATGATCGCCGGAGTTGGCACATCGCCATCCCAATCTGGAAGCCAGAGGAGGATGTTCTGGACGTGATTCCAGTCCAAAAATGTGTCTCGTAGGGTAAATTTGCGGATACCGCACAGCGTGTCTTGTACGATGCCCATAACGGGCTTGTTCGCTTGTGGGGATATGATCTACGAAAATTGGTACCAGACTCAAAGGTGACGCCGAATGAAATTACTGACCTGGCGCGGAACCCATGCGATCTGACTCAGCTCAGCACGGGTTTCTTCGGACTGAGGTATGCTAGAGGAACCACTGAGTCAATGGAACGACCAAACGAAGTTAGGCAGACGTACTGCATGTTCATTTCATCTCCGTCGAAGTCAGCATTGTATGGTGGCGTGACAGATAAATTTAAACGGAATGCTGTGAATCATTCCATCAATCAAGCCACCGTCGAATCCGGAGACAGATAAATACGCACTAGAATATGGCATAAGTTTCACCCGATGGCTCATCATACTCATCTTGTGCAAACTGGGCTGCCGATTAAAAAGAACGAAACTGAAGGTGACCCACACGTCAGCACTTTCTAATCATAGACCCCAAAACGATAACTTACTCTCCATCTTTGAGATGCCTCTCAACGATCCACCCATACTGAAGGAACGCATCCGCTCGCTTGTTATATCGCAAGTCTATACGTTCCCCCGTGTCTCGAACGACGTATCGTGCCCCAGGATACGTTGAGGGACCATTCCGCACAAGTTCCTGGAGGTAGGCGATGTTATAAGGCGTCACTATACCCGTGCATCAGTCCGCCGCCAGTGTTCGCCACGGAAGCAGGTCACACATACCTCGTTCGGGATACGTCAAGTTCATTGCTATGCTCCTCGGCACACCGACTTCATCCAATTCCAGATTTGGATCACCCGTGATGACTGTCCGTGCGGAAAAGTCCACACGCTTCCCCATCAAATTACCGCGCAGGCGCCCCTCCTTCCCTTTTAGACGGGCACGGATGGCTTTCACGGGACGTCCGCTTTTCTGCAACGCTTGTGGGATACCAGCTATGTCGTTGTCCATATACGTGGCAACGTGGAACTTCCGGACGATGTCAGCAATGGATCACAAATCAACGTTCACCAAACATACCTGCAGCAACTGCTCAAACTCAGTGATAACGTGCGCAGGAGCTCCCTCTTGTTCGCAACGCCTAACATTTGCAGAAGCTTTGATGATGTCCCCAAGCTTATATGTCAAGTCATCTTCACTCCTCATCGCACCTCCATCCACCGCTATACTTGGGCGAACGGGAGGTGGGGGTACGGGCATCACAGTCAAAATCATCCACTCAGGTCGCGCATATTCGTCCGAGAGCCCAATCAAGTGTAGGTCCGAATCGGACATCTTTTTGAACGTCGTGTACACCTCGGAAGGCGTATACAGCCTTTTGTCGGGCTGCAACGACTTGACGTCCTATACCCATCGGGGTGAAACGTTTAACGAGGTTAATCCTCAACGCGCTGTATATACTAACCTCATCTTCATCCTTGGGGCGCTTGTATTGAACGAACAGCTTGAGACCTTCCTTTCGGATGTCAGGTTGGATGTGGCCACAACCACCATGTCCTTTCTTAGGCTCATCAACGTCCCCCTCCGCGCCATCCTCTTTGGGTTCATCAGTTTCGCAAACTTTTTTTGTCTTGCAGTGCGACCAGACGACAGCCATCCGTGCTTTCGGATCGCGAACATGCCGTATTTTGTCGGCGAAGTTGGGGTCCGACTGATAAACGCACAATGATATTGCAGGAGCACCGAGACGAAGATGGCAAGGGATAAAAACCATCAGTAAAATGTTTGAGAGAAAGATGCGACGTGCGCAAAAAGTTGCTACTACGCTAAAAAAAAAGCGTCACAAGGAGGCAGCGGACAAGCACATATATGCTAAGCCACAGCATGCGACGTCTCGCACATGCGTCACAGGCGAGAGCGGCATGTCGAAACCACAGGGTATGCCGTCAGCAAACCGATAGTGGTCAAGACTTTATTTCGCACTCCTCGTTCAGCGCCCCATTTCACCGCGCACCTCGTGTCCAACCAACACTGGGCGCTTGCAATGGCTCACGCGGCGATCAAGCGACCGAAAACGCGCGCTAGCCACGCCACAGCAGGCCAAACGCCTCGATAAATCGAGGGCTGCCGCGGTGCGGGTTTGGGGTTCTCCAATGGATTATGGAGAGAGCCCCCAGAAAATTGGGAGGTGGGGTGCGAAACGAGTAGAGTTGGATGCGACTCACGATATCGGCCTTTAGTTTCCCGCAGTTTACACATATACACTCGAGGATCTTTTTCACTTTGACAATAAAACCTTTCATGGGGCGTTGGCATCCAAAATTTTGTAGACGAAGAAAAGCGACGTACCTGGATGAAAGACTGGCCTTGCCAATTCTATGTGGCCAAAGTGACCAGGACACTCGGACATACCCTCCCCGCACGTTTGACACTTGAAGTTTCTGTCGATAGTGCCCATGCGGGGATCCATCAAGCCGCCGAGCTTAGGTTTATGACTCGCTTCATCCATGACCTCTGGATGCTCAATTTTGGCTACAGAGTAAGCTTTCTGCAGGATAGGAGGATGGTCAATGAAAGGGAAAACTGGAGGGAAAAAAGGGCGCGCACGATTTCCTCTGGAGAAAGGATACCAAATTGAACCTCCTTGACTTTACGGATGGGAGCCGCCGAGTACGCGAACTGGTGACCAAGCATGACTGGAAGCGAAGGAGGAAGAAGTCGAACGCGTGTCTGAGGTGGGTCAAAAAAGAGAGAAACGAGAGACCAAGACGTGAATTAACGCGAATCGAGATGGTCGTGCAGAGCTTTGCGCGAAGAAACGTCGAAAAACTGTGAATTTTTGGGCCTCGACGCTGCACTTTTGATGGGGTCGACAAGGCGACAAAAGGGAGAGAAAACCGCAGAAAAACGGTAAAACGTGATTGCTGCTGTTCTGTGTGATTCCGAGAGCTCGATGACGCCAAGCGCTGGACGTTGCTATGCACGACGAGGAGCGCTGTGGACCCGGTCTCGAGCGACGATGGTCGTTTGAGAACAACCTGTGAATGAGTCGCACGTTCCAACTCCGCTCCAATTCACCTGCGCACCCGCCTCTGAGTCACTTCTTGTGACAGTCTGACTAAAATGGGAATGCTACCCGGCCGGCATGGACATATTTGAATCGGCGCTTGAACGTCGGGACTAAGTGGGGACGGCATGCTGCGGCGGTGCAAGAGAACCACCAAAGCAGGATGACATCGCTGACCAGCTGGCTCTGGGGAACGTCGCAAATCGACGAGGCCGTCGGTGAGCCCGCCCATCGCTGTCGCGCGACGTCGGGCGCGCACTGACACTCGACTTGCTCAGACAAGGCCACGTCCGAGCTCATCCCAGCCGGCGCTGAGGACGTCGCACTCAATCTTGAAATATGCGATCAGATCCGTTCAAAGTCGGCTCCAGCAAAGGACGCCATGCGCGCACTCAAGCGTCGTCTCAACCACAAGAACCCGAACGTACAAATACTCGCCCTTGGCGTAAGTACTATCCACGGCTCCCCGATGCGACCGTCCTCATCTGCACCCCTAGCTCACAGATGTATGCGTCAAGAATGGGGGAGACCACTTTTTGGTCGAAGTGGCGTCTAGGGAATATATCGACAACCTCGTTTCCATCCTCAAGATCCCTTCTCTGAATCATGCTGTGAAAGCTGACATACTCAAATACGTCCAGTGCTGGGCTCTCACTTTCGAAGGAAAACCTTCCTTGAGCTACGTAGGTCAGGTCTACAAGACACTCAAGAACGAAGGTACGCTACTCGCTTTTTTATTTATTTCTTCCCCTCAAAGCCTCCTAGGATACGACTTTCCTCCGAAAGACCTCGCGCTCGCCAACTCGGCTATGGTAGACACCAGTACCGCACCAGAATGGATCGATTCTGACGTCTGTCTCCGCTGTCGAGCTCCCTTCACGTTCACAAACCGGAAACATCATTGTCGCAACTGTGGCCAAGTTTTTGACCACCAGTGTTCGTCCAAGTCGACTCCCCTCCCCCACTTCGGTATCGCTCAACCCGTTAGAGTTTGTGACGGTTGTCATTCAAAGCTCTTACGAAAGCATCAGAAGACGTGCGTGTACGCAATTCATTTCTCTCGTAGTTCATACTCAAGCTTTGCAGTGACAAGGGTCACCGGCTTTCCGCGAGCATGTACGCCCCCCGAAATAGCGGCGCCCGCGATGTCTTCGACGCTGAGCTACAACGTGCGATCCAGCTCTCCCTCCAGGAAGTTGGCGCATCTTCTGCGTCGACCAAACGACCCGGGTATGTCCCGTATCAACCGTACTCTCAACCCTCGGAACTGCCCATTGTCGACCGCTCGACCTACCCTGAAAGACGCATGTCGGCACCTCCAGCAACCACAATTGCTGATGACGATGACGATCCAGATTTCAGAGCGGCAATCGAAGCTAGTTTGAGGGAGGCAAGCATGCCGAATGCAAGTGCGCCGGCGGAAGTCCCACCTGTCCTAGACACAAGCTATTCTTCTTCCTACCCACCAACTGGTACCTCCACGGCATCCGTACCAACCATCCCGAGCTTTGATCTCGAGCCTCTCGAGTCAGATGCGATCCTCACGTTCAGTCAGACTATCGATCAGGTTCAATCGCAGGGTGGAAGGGACATGTCGAAGTACCCCGCAGTCAGTGAACTGTACGACAAAGCAAGTGGACTCAGACCGAAGCTTGCGATGAGTTTGGATGACACAGGAAGAAAGCAACGTATGTTTCACTTCCTTTTTTCTTTGCTTGGGCCTCTCATAATGGCTCTCGTTCCCCGATCACAGAACTCTTGTCCGAGATCCACGACAAATTGTCGCAAGCGGTCAAACTATATGACAAATTACTCACAAATCAGGTGTCCCACCCGACTTGGCAACGTACCTCTCCGGAACAGGCCCGCCGGTCGACGCTTCCTACAGCACAGGCGTATGCCCCGAATGGGTATGTTCAATCCCAAGGGCAAAGTGGACACAACCAATGGGCCTCTTCTTCGACTGCGTACGCACCACCCCGAGCGGATACGACGTTGTCTCAAGTCCCCCAGTCGCCTACCGTACAGACTTCCTTCCAACCATTGTATGCCCCGCCTCCTCCGCCTGTGTCGAACATCTTAGGACCCTCGTATTCCCATCCTTCATATTCTTACCAGGCTTCCAGGGCTGAGCAAGAGCCACAACGCCAAATTGCATCACCACCTGCACCTCCTGTGTCTTTGCCAACACCACAACCTCTCCTTTCAGGTGCTCAAGCGACGGAGAGCTATCAGCCTGTGTCCATACTACAAGCAATCGCCCCAGCTCCTCTTCCAGAAAATCCGGATGGAGTTGACGGCCAACGTGGACTTGGGGCGAAGAGCGTGCTCCCTCCTCTCCCCGAATTTTACTCTCAGCACGTCTCGCAACCTCCACCAGCCGTGTTAGCGCCTGGCGTCTCTTCGCCGGTTCTTTCTGTCGACGGTTCCCCAGGAAGAAGCACCGTGGGACGCGCCCATACGATATCTTCTCGTCCATCTCTTGCCTCCCCGCCTTCTCCGCAATCGCATACGTCTCTTGGGCGCTCGTCGACAGTCTCACACGGCCCAGCTAGTCAAGCTCGTACCCAACCCCACCCCCGCGTGGCGCAGCCTGTTCGGGTTGTACGCCAGCCCTTGCAACCGCCACCTTTCCAACCTAAGCTGAATCCACCGCCGCCGATGCCAGTCTTTCCCACCGCTCCGACGAGCTCACCACAAGTATTTGACTTGTATGCGCCGTCGGTACCGTCTGCACCGCCGCAGGATCGCAGGGAGGAGTTGTTGATCGAGCTGTAATTTTCTTACTAGATGGCACTGTTTTTTTTGCATGTTACGGTTTCGGAACTGTGCTAACATGACACGCAAGACGTCGATATCGAGAGCGGCAATATATGACGACAGCAGACATCCTGTACTAATTTTGGTGCCGTATACTATCGAATATATACACACCGACAGATACAGAGAACATCGCGATATCGCCTAGAAGGCACAAATTTCCGAGTAGAATTAATGAGGTTCTGCCGTTTATAACTGATTCACCCATTCTGTCTCTCAAAGACTATGTGTCGGACTGAGGCCGAGTAAGGCACGCGCGAGTCCGGAGTGCAAAGACTTCGGACAAGCAACGTAAGCGGCATCTTTTCTCTTCTCTTCGTTCCGCCACGTCGCTCATCCTCCTTTCCTCCCGTCCTCGCCTTTTGTCGCACCCACCTCACCACTCCCTAGACTCATCTTCTTCAGACTCGTCGCCTCGCAGCATTCCCCCTCTGGGTCCCCAGAGCGCGCGAGATCACCCGCTAGGCTGGCCTACACTGCAAGGCGGTCCCACCCGCCCTCGCAGCTCATGCCCACCAGCAGGTGTCCCTCCCGTTCCGGACCGGACAGCGCTTCGCGCTTCGCCCGCCCTATCTCTCCTAGATACCCGTCCTCCTATCAGTCCTTCCCATTGTATGTATCTACCTTACATACAATTCCATCACTCTTTTCCAGCGCACACCGCGCCGTCCGTAGTAGTATTCTTGCCGGGCAATTTCTGGTACAGATGCTCAGGGGCTGGGTCTTGGTGATCGGCGAAGGCATCTTGTTTTGGTTTGATTGGCTTAGATCTCTCACTCCATCTTGCCCACCGTTACGACGAAACTCGACATTAGGCGAGAGCCTCACCCTCTTCTCTCGTTGACCAGAACATGCCGGACCTTCAAAAATCCAGCGCTAGATCTGCTCTGGATGTACCTATTAGATTTGCCACAGCTAGCTTCTACTAGTGTGTATCGTGTGACAGACCTGGGAGATGGTAACCGCGTGAGATTAGTATCAGCCGCCTTCACAGTGGTTACCTCTGAATTTCACACAGATATCATGATACGCGCGCCGCGTCCGTTTTTTTTTTTTTGGTTATCCCATCCAGTCGAGTCGGTCTTGATCTGGATACTCTCGGGCATCTTCGTCGCACATCACAGACCGAGCCAAGCTCTTCCCGAATTCTCAGCAATCACTCCTTTCTGTCACGAATGATACCACGTCTCTACTAATTACCCCACGTCGCTGTGAATCTCTCTCTTAGCTGTTACCCAGACAGACTCGAATATGTGAATCAGATTTTGGCTTTTGCGCACCGCACAGCAAAATCAAAGAATATTCCGAAAGGTATGCGTTATTTCTATCTATAAGTGTTTAATTCTGACGCCGATCTGATATAGCTCCAATCTCCACGCCGCACAAGCACCTGCGAATCTCGCAGCGCTGCTCGTCACCCCGATCAACTCTTAACAATCCGTGCTCACACTGCTCGCCATCCCGCGCTACGTCCCGCTCCTGACACAACAGCTGTTCTCAACGCGCCGCTCGATCGCACACGACATCATCTCGAGACACCCGGAGACGCCGATGGAGTTTTGGATCTGTATCACGTATTGATCAAGGATCCAACGGACGCTTCTGCCGTCGGTGGTGAGCCGGTAAAAGACGCGAAGGAGATACGCAGACAGGGACCGTATGTGGTGGAGAAGGAGGATACGGTAGAGGAACAGAGGTGGGTGGCGCGGATGGTGCATCTGTTCAGGTCCGAGTCATTGGGCGTACAGTTTGAGGTGAGTTTCCAGATTCATTGGGTCGAGAGAGTCAAGAACTGACTGGCTCACCGCACTTGGACAGCTACTACAAACTGCCCGTCTGCATTTTGAGGCTGGGGCAAACGAACGTGAACATTTGGTGAGATCGCAGTTTCCTATGCACATTATATTTAACCTGGACAATCAATAGGAAGACAACTGAAAATCGAATCTGACCACCATCCTCAAATTTGTGCGCGAATGTACCTCCCTCCTTGCGACACAAGCCGACTCTCCTTCTCTGGCCCTCCGTCTCTTCTTCCTCGCCGCTCAAATCGCATCCGAATGTGGCTCCGGGCTCGAAGACCTTGCGTACGACTTGTGCGTGCAAGCGTTTTTGGTGTACGAAGACTCGATTTCGGAGAGCCGAGGGCAACTGGCTGCGATCACGTTGATCATTGGGACATTGCAGGGCGCAAAGGTGTTCAAGGTCGACGGGTATGACACGTTGATCACCAAATCTGCGTTACATGGGGCCAATTATTGAAGAAGCCGCATCAGACGACGGCGGTGCATGCTGCAAGTCATCTGTGGTGGCAGGAGGCAGCGGTAGAGGTGGAAGGAGAGGGGGAGGGACGGGAAGGGGAAGGCAAGGAGGGGAGCATGGAAAAGGAGGATGGGGAGGGTACAAAGGCGGTGAGTTCCAGTCTGCACGTTCGCGCTATCGATTGTGACAGACGGTCGTCGAGTATCCACACCAGGACAGCAGACGCGTACTGGAATGTTTGCAAAAGTCGTTGCGGATCGCCCATTCGGCGACGGACGAGATCGTCACAGTGCCGATATACTGTGACACGCTCGATCAATATCTGCATTGCTTTGATCGCGGGGCACTTGCTATGCGTATCTCTTCACTCTTTACTCTCGTGATGTTGACGAGTTTCTGACACCGTTACAGGTGGCCCCAAAGTTCGTCGTCTCGCTCATGGAACTTGTCACGTCCTTCATCGACAGCATCACCTCATCGTCGTCTCCGGCTTCGTATCTGCACCCGTCACAACGAATCGAAGGTGTGGCGTCCCAAGACATGATCCAGCGACATTTCCGGAACACGCTCAAGTACATTCGTTTTAAGAAGTTGGAGAATCCGGGAGAGTATGACGAGGTGGAAGTCGTTGGGGCGTTTTTGAAGATGGCGATCACGCGGTAATACGTATAGACGCTGGGTGGAGGCGGTGGTTGTTTGAGTTCGGTCTGTCAATGCCATTTTTTTGTCGTCGTCGTCGTCAGTAACGGTCAGTCAGCCAACTTGAAGGCCCTTTTGAACTGATTAAAGTAAAAGCGCTGCGAGGAGTCCTTCCTTGCCAGGTGTGTGAAGATTGCGTACAGCCTCCTGGCAGTGACCGTGACGCTGCTGTGCAAACGAACGAACGAGGCTGCCCCTGGTCATTCAAGCTCGGGCCGGGCGAAGTCGCCAACATTCTCAGCTTGTTTTTTCCACCATCCAGTGCCCTTCCTCTCACCGTTTCAACCCTCAGTGAAACATGATGAAATCAAAAGGTGCTTATTTGACTTCTTTTGTTTGCGAGAAGAGCCTCACTGGCAGTGAAATGGCATTTAACGTCAGCCAGGCAGTGGTGGTCTCGAGCCAAGTCTCGTTTTACGACTAAGCACGACAAAGGGGGTAGGAGAGACTCGATTGGAGAGGCGACTGTTTCAGTCGAGCAGATACTTGCACGAGCGGAGTCAACGTTTGACAAGTTTGAGCAAGGGGACGGGACGGACCACATCAGCGAGGCAATCGTCCTTGATCGCCAAGCACTGGATTGTTGCCCACCCGGTCACGACGAGCGATGGAGCTCACTAAATCAACTTGCCGGTCATCTCTGGCATCGATACAACCATCTAGGAGCGATAGAGGACAGCGAGGAAGCAGTGATCTATGGCAGAGAGGCGCTGGAGCTTTGCTCCAACGGAGACCAAAATCGTTCAACGTCGTTGGGCGATGTCGCACTCTATCTCTGCACTCGTTACAGCCAGCTTGGAGATATGACGGACCTCAATGAGGCCATCATTCTCGCGAGACAAGCCCTCGACCTTCGTCCGTCAGGGCACCCGGGTCGATCAACGTCGTTGGGCAACGTCGCAAGCTATCTCAGCACTCGTTACGACCACCTTGGAGATATGACGGACCTCAATGAGGCCATCATCCTCGCGAGACAAGACCTCGACCTTTCTCCGCCAGGGCACCCGGGTCGATCAACGTCGTTGGGCAACGTCGCACTCCATCTCTTCAGTCGATACCGCCAGCTTGGAGATATGACGGAGCTCAATGAGGCCATCATCCTCGCGAGACAAGCACTCGACCTTTGCCCCTCAGGGCACCCGGGTCAATCAACGTCGTTGAACAATGTCGCAAGCTATCTCTCCACTCGTTACGACCGGCTTGGAGATATGACGGACCTCAATGAGGCCATCATCCTCGCGAGACAAGCCCTCGACCTTCGTCCGTCAGGCCACCCGGGTCGATCAACGTCGTTGGACAATGTCGCAAGCTATCTCAGCTCTCGTTACGACCACCTTGGAGATATGACTGACCTCAATGAGGCCATCATCCTCGCGAGACAAGCCCTCGACCTTTGTCCGCCAGGGCACCCCGATCGATCAACGTCGTTGAACAATGTCGCAGGCCATCTCTCCACTAGATACCGCCAGCTTGGAGATATGACGGAGCTCAATGAGGCCATCATCCTCGCGAGACAAGCCCTCGTCCTTCGTCCGTCAGGACACCCGGGTCGATCAACGTCGTTGAACAATGTCGCAAGCCATCTCTCCACTAGATACCGCCAGCTTGGAGATATGACGGACCTCAGTGAGGCGATCATCCTCGCGAGACAAGGCCTCGACCTTTGTCCGTCAGGGCACCCGGGTCGATCAACGTCGTTGGGAAATGTAGCACTCAATCTCTACACTCGATATCGCCAGCTTGGAGATATGACGGACCTCAATGAGGCCATCATCCTCGCGAGACAAGCCCTCGACTTTCGTCCGCTAGGGCACCCGGATCGATCAACGGCTCTCTGCAACTTCGCAGGCTATCTATGCGATTCTGGCGATATCACGCACCTCAATGAGGCCATCGTCCTCGCAAGACAAGCCCTCGACCTTTGCCCACCTGGCCATCCTGACCGATCAAGGCCGTTACGTAAAGTCGCACGTTGTCTCCGTGTTCGCTTCACCCAGTCGAACGAGTTGAAGGACAGAGAGGATCTTTTCAGTCTCTATACTGAGTTGTCAAATATCTCACAAACACTCTCACCAGTCGATCTCTCTGGAGCGAAAGAATGGATCACGGATGCTGAAGAATTCCGCCATCCCACAGTCCTTCTCGCATACGAAACATCTCTGCGACTCCTCGTTCAACATCTCGCCATTTTACCATTGCTACCCAATCGCCTTCAGAGTTTCAAAGACCTCGCTTCATCCCTAGCAATCGATGCCTTTTCCGCGTGTCTCCGCAATCAACGTGCCAAAGACGCGGTCGAGCTTCTCGAGCAAGGTCGCGGTGTATTCTGGACTCAGATTGCTCGTCTCCGTTCCCCTCTTGCAGATGTCATCGCGTTGGGCCAGGAAGGACAGTCACTTGACGACTTTACTCGACTCTCATCAGAAATACAAGATACAATCCACTCACAAGGACCAGATCAGTACACCAAGCTGTGCGGTCTTAATGTTGATCTGCAATCTGCAATCACAAACATTCGCAAATTACCCGGTCTTGCTCGATTCCTTCTACCCCCTTCCTTCCCCGAACTCCAGCACGCTTCCCGTGGTGGTCCTGTCATCATCGTGAATGCTAGCCAGTATACGTGCGATGCACTCGTCGTCTTTTCCGACACAGATCCGGTTCATATCCCATTGAAAATCACGAAATCCCGTGTTCAGGACCTGTCGTCGGAGCTCCGATCTCTGACATTTCGTGCAGAAACAATGGACGTGAAGAATGATCTCGGTCGCTTCCTACGTGACCTCTGGGATGAAGTTGTGTTCCCAATCGTAGACTTCCTGAAGAGGACAGTTCCACCTCGCTCACGCATCTGGTGGTGCCCAACTGCCGAGTTCTCTCTTCTACCGTTGCATGCTGCAGGTCCATATCGGCGTTGGCGTCAACCCAATCCCTCTTATCTGTACATCTCCTCTTACACCCCCACACTTACCGCCCTTATTCGTGCTAGGCGGAATTCCCTATTGACGCAGTCCTCGATAAACGAGAATCGCTTTCTCACTATAGGTCAAGCCCGGGCCACTGCCATTGGCCAGAGTGAACTCCATTTTGTTCGCAGCGAACTGGACATCGTCTCTAAACGTATGAAAGGCCGCGGCACGGTCACGCGCCTTGAAGGTTCGGACTCGAGTGTATCTAGGGTCTCGGAGGAGCTGAGGAATAACGGATGGGTTCACTTTGCATGTCATGGTGTTCCAAACCAGGAAAAACCGTTTGAATCTGCCTTCGCCCTCCACGATGGTCCGTTTACCATCGAACATATTATGAGATGTGAGTTGGAGCACCCGAAATTTGCCTATCTATCTGCGTGCCAGACCACGGTTGGATTCAAGGAGAGTCCAGACGAAGTAATCCATCTGGCGTCGGCGATGCAGTTTGCAGGGTTCCAGTCTGTGATCGGGACGATGTGGGCGGTGGACGACGCACAAGCGAATAAGATCACGTCCAAGTTTTACGAGAATATGTTGGTTAGACGTGGTCGGCTGGATCACACTCGAGCGGCATCAGCGCTGCAGAAGACGATGAAGTCGTTGGCTGGTAATGTTCCGCTCGATCAGCGGATTCTGTACGTACATATCGGTGCCTAGTGCACATCGGACTGTGTTGTCTCATATGTAATTGCTAGCATGTCTTTTCACATCCATTTGCTGTTTGCGACCACTGAGTACTGAGTATCGAACGTGTGATTCAGAATGAACAGAAGACATGTGGACGAGTGGTGTATTGAGCATTATGAAGACCGTGGGCTTCGCGAGCGGCTTCCAGAGTTGCGTTCGTGAGGGTGGGAGAAGTTGTTGGACGATCATAAATATCTCGCTCCCATCAGGCGCCCCTGTCTGAAATGTGAGGGTCAGGCTGGGGAGACGGAATAGGAACGGATTCGTGACCACACAGGGGGATCCAGGGCTCCGTTACCGCAAAGGACCTCTTTCAATCGAGATAGAACCTCATACACCATTCCACTAGACTCCATGGATCGTCTCGTCTCCATACTCATGTTGTGCCGGCGCTGTAGACAGGTTTTGCAAGGAATGGATTGTCCGAGGAATTCATTCGACTATAGTTATCTCTGTCACCTGCGGCATCGGTGCTGGACAACTGCCAGTCATTCACCTGGCGTCGGCGATGCAGTTTGCAGGGTTTCGATCTGTGATTGGGACGATGTGGGCGGTGGACGACGCACATGCGAACCAGATCACGTCCAAATTTTACCAGAATATGGATCGTGGTCGGCTGGATCACACTCGAGCGGCGTTGGCGCTGCAGAAGACGATGAAGTCATTGGCTGGTAAGGTTCCGCTGGATCAGCGGATTCTGTATGTACATACATATCGGTGCCTTGTGCACGTCATGCATTCATGTTTGTATCGTTGTATGATTGCCTCACGTGGATTTGCTGCCTCTTCTCGTACATTTGCCAAGTATATGCGACGAGTATTGAACGTGAATGTCTGCTTGCGTGGACGACTGGTTTCTTTGTCAATGCGCGCTTGAGCGATCACCAACGCCACACGAGTAGGAGTTACATTCGTGTAGGGGAGAAACTCCGGGGTCAGTCTCTCTCCCGTCGGGCGTTCTGAATATAAGGGCCACGTGAACCTGTGCTCCTGGAGGGGGGATGGTCATAGTTGCCATCCGGCGAAGGCTCTCATCGTGATACCATCATTTTGTTGTTCGAGTCCCGATGCTGCATCATACCGGGGTTGAACAAGCGAGTGCCGACGTCCTTCGTAAGATCCAGTGAGTGACACGGACGAGATGAGGAAAGCAGGGCTCCGTTACCGCAAATCACCTCTTCCGGTTGAGATGAAGCCTGATACATCTGTCCATTAAAATCGATGGATGATCTCATCTCAATATTCATGTTGTACCGCATTAGATAGTAGGTCTTTCAAGGAATGTGATGCATGAGGACTGTGGTTATTTCTGTGTCACCTATGGTATACGAGTCGGCGGTGGACAACTGCGCTACGGGCATATGGATGAACCCGCCTTGACGAGTGTTCCCGATATTCACTGGCAGGTGGTCGTCCCGGCCAAGATCGCGTGCAAACGCTGCATGCTGGCAATGCAAACAAGAGCGAAGTTTGAGTTGTGCATTCCAACGAGTTGAATAGTGCAACCTGCTTTCTCGAGTTGGGGAAAAACCCAGACGCAGCTCCATTAGTGCACCGTAGGAGATGTACTTCATAATTGATGGGAAGGCATTCTTCACACGTCCAGCGATGTAGTTGGTGAGCGAATCCGACCTGCTTGCGATGAAACCATGTGAGACGAGCAGATTACAAAAAGGAGAAAGGTGGAAGGTACCGTAAAATTGGTCACTGGTCATATGAGCAAAAAGGAAAACACCAATCGATATACCTCAGGGTGCTCGGCGTCAAGTATAATTCTAACGTCTCGTTCCTTGGTACGCGTGCACCTCTGGTGTAGAGCTCTTTGAGATCTGCCAGGTCCTGCAGCGTCAGCAGAGAACCCTTGTGAAGAATGCTGACTCGGAGAACCGCAAATTCGGGGCAACCACTGGCAGGGTATGGCACTGGTGGACTCAACGCAGCCTGAGGTCGTCAACTGCATGTCGGATGGATAGACAGAATTCGCAGCGCATCCGCGTTCAGGGAGCAGAGCCGACTGCTATCAAGACATTCAGCACATCACATCCATCGCAAGAAGGCGGACGAGGTCACGCACAAGCTGTAGCACGGCAACCCACTTCTCCCCCAGCCTCTTTCGTACCGAACTCGTCCTCGAAATCAGCAGCGATGTCAATACTTCTCACCATCTCCGCGACGATCCGTTTGTAAACTGTGGGTACATACGGTCCTACCCGGAGAGAACCAGTTTTCACTGGGATTCAAGCCCAGGCGAAGTCGCTGACATTCTCACCTTCTTTTTTCCACTGTCCACTGCCCTTCCTCTCACGGTCACAACCGTCAGTGAAACACGATAAAATCAAAAGGTGCTTATTTCACTGTTTTGTTTGCGAGAAGAGCCTCAGTGAAATGACATTCACGTCAGTCAAAAAGTGGTCTTCTCGAGCCAAGTCTCCTTGGGACGTCGGTGTAACGGCGACTGTTTCAGTCGATCAGATATGTACTTGCACAAGCGAAGTCAACGTTCGCCAAATTTGAACAAGAGGACGGGACGGACCACATCAGCGAGGGCAATCGTCCTTTATCGCCAAGCACTGGATCGTTGCCCACCCGGTCACCAAGAGCGATGGGACTCACGGTCACTCACTAATTCAGCTTGCCGGTCATCTCTGGTATCGATACAAACATCTAGGAGTGGTAGAGGACATCGAGGAAGCAGTGATCTATGGCAGAGAGGCACTGGAGCTTTGCCCTGATGGGCACCCAAATCGTTCAAGGTCGTTGGGCAATGTCGCACTCTATCTCTGCTCTCGTTACGACCAACTTGGAGATATGACGGACCTCAATGAGGTCATCATCTTCGCGAGACAATCCCTCGACCTTTGTCCGCCAGGGCACCCGGATCGATCAACACCGTTGAACAATATCTCAAGCTATCTCAGCGCTCGATACCGCCAGCTCGGAGATATGGCGGACCTCAATGACGCCATCATCCTCGCGAGACAGGCCCTCGACCTTAGGAGACCAAGAAACAAGAAGAAGGTGCCGCCAAGCGACTAGCGGAAAAGGTCAGGCTGGCAAGAGACAGGGCTAATCATGCTTACGATCAGCCGGACGCTGAAAAGGTCGAGGGCGTAGATGTGAGATAGTGCGGTGGAAGAGTCGGAGAAGAACATTGGTGTGAACGGTGTCTCGCCGGAAGACGGAAAAGGCAAGGAAAAGGAAAAGGATGATGTGCCTGCGAGAAAGTTGCGTGGCATACCAGAGGACGTCCAGCTGTTTGAAGTTTTTTGGAAACAGGTCGTCGAACTTATCGAGGTACGTACAACGGGATAGGCACAGACGAGAAACGGTCTGACGATGAGGTCGCAGGCTCGACCAGATCTGTCAATACAAGACATCACGGCGCTCCTAGTCTCGCTCACGAATGTCTCCCTTAGCGGTCACCCAGGCGGACTCAAATACGTGGATCAAATTTTGGCTTTTGCGCACAGCAAAATCAAAGAGTATTCCGAAAGGTACCTTTTATTTCAAAATAGTATGTCTACTCCTGACGCAGATCTGATGCAGCTCGGATCTGCACGCTCCACAAACAACTGCAAATCTCGCAGCGCTACTCGTCACCCCGATCAACTCGTACCAATCCGTGCTACACTGCTCGCCATCCCGCGCTACGTCCCGCTCTAATCACAGCAGCTATTTTCAACACGCTGCTCGATCGAACACAGCGTCGTCTCGAGCGTACTCAAAAACGAGACCGTGAGCGAGACGGCCGGGGATGTCGATGGAGTTTTGGATCTGTGTCACGTGTTGATCATGGATCAGACGGACGCTTCCACAGTCGATAGTGGGCCGGTAAAGGACGTGAAGGAGATACGGAGACAGGGACCGTATGTGGTGGAGAAGGAGCATACAGCGGAGGAGCAGGGGTGGGTGGCGCGGGTGGTGCATCTGTTCAGGTCCGAGTCATTGGGCGTACAGTTTGAGGTGAGTTTCCAGATTTCTTGGGTCGAGAGAGTCAAGAACTGACTGGCTCACCGCACTCGGACAGCTACTACAAACCGCCCGTTGGTACTTTGAGGCTGGGGGTGAACGGATGCGGTATACATTCCCAGCGCTCATCACTTCGAGCATCAAGCTATGTCGGCGGTACAAGATTCGTGAACCTTTGGGTGAGATTACACTTTCCTATGTACATTATCTTTAACCTCGACAATCAATAGGAAGACGACGGACCACGATCCTCAAATTTGTGCGCGAACTTGAATGTACCTCCATCCTTGCGACACAACTCGACTCTCCCTCGCTGGCCCTCCGCCTCTTCCTCCTCGCCGCTCAAATCGCCTCCGAATGTGGCTCCGGGTTCGATGACCTTGCGTACGACTTGTATGTCCAAGCATTTTCGGTGTCCGAAGACTCGATTTCGAAGAGCCGAGTGCAATTGGCTGCAATTACGTTGATCATTAGGATGTTGCAGGGCGCAAAGGTGTTCGAGGTCGATGGGTAGACACGTTGATTACCAAAGCTGCGTTGCATGGGGCCCAAGTTGTTAAAGAAGCCGCATCAGGCGACGGCGCTGCATGCTGCAAGTCATCTATGGTAGCAAGAGGCGGCGGTCGAGGCGGAAGGAGAGGGGGAGGGAGGGGAAGGGGAAGGGGAAGGAGGGAGGTAAGGAAAAGGAGGATGGGAAGGGTGCCAAGGGAGTGAGTTCCAGTCGGCACGTTCGCGCTATCGATTGTGACAGACGGTCGTCAACAGCATCCACACCAGGACAGCAGACGCGTACTGGAATGTTTGCAAAAGCCGTTGCGGATCACCCATTCGGCGACGGAGGAGATCATCACTGTGCAGATATACTGTAACACGCTCGATCAATATCTGTATTACTTTAATCGCGGGGCACTCGCGGTGCGTATCTCTTCACTCATTACTATCTTGATGCTGACGAGTTTCCGACACCGTCACAGGTGGCCCCAAAATTCATCGTCTCACTCGTGGAACTTATCACGTCCTCCATCGATAGCATCACTTCACCATCGTCTTCGGCTTCGTATCTGTGCCCGTCACAACGAATCGAAGGTGTGGCGTCCCAAGACATGATCCAGCGACATTTCCGGAACACGCTCAAGTACATCCATTATAAGAAGACGTTGGAGAATCCGGGACGGTATGACGAGATGGAAGTCGTTGGGGCGTTTTTGAAGATGGGGATCACGCGGTAGCGGTTGCTGGGTACGTATAGACGCTGGGTGGAGGTGCCAGTGGTTATTCGATTTCGATCTGTCGATACCGTTTTTTTTTTCTCATCGTCGTCGTCAGTAACGGTCAGTTAGCCAACTTGAAGGCCTTTTTGAACTGATCAAAGTAAAAGCGCTGCGAGGAGTCCTTCCTTGCCAGGTTTAAATTTAACCTTGGGCTGTGCGAACAGCCTGGCAGTGACGCTGCTGTGCAAAAGGAACAATGCAGAAAAAGCAAGGTTGCCGTCATTGCGGCGAAGTCGCCAACGTTATCACTTGTTTCTTTCCACTGTCCACTGCCAGTGTTAAGTCCCCTTCCCCTCACCATCCCAACTTGAATCCTCAGTGAAACAAGATGGAATCACTTGAAGGTGCTTATTTCACCGTTCTGTCTGCGAAAAAGGCCTCAGTGACATAACATTCACGTCAGCCACTGGCAAAAAAGGATCCGAGCCCCCTCACAGCGAGCATGAGAAAGTGGGCCGGAGGGACTCGATTGGAGAGGCGACTATTCCAGTCGAGCAGATACTGGCACGAGCGGAGTCAATGTTCGACAAGTTTGAATAAGGGGACGGGACGGACCACATTAGCGAGGCAATCGTCCTTGATCGCCAAGCACTGGATTGTTGCCCACCCGGTCACCACGAGCGATGGATCTCACTAATTCAGCTTGCCGGTCATCTCTGGCATCGATACAAACATCTAGGAGCGATAGAGGACATTGAGGAGGCAGTGATCTATGCCAGAGAGGCACTGGAGCTTTGCCCTGACGGGCACCCAGATCGATCAACGTCGTTGGGCAGTGTCGCACTGTATCTCTGCACTCGTTACGACCAACTTGGAGATACGACGGACCTCAATGAGGTCATCATCCTCGGGAGACAAGCCCTCGACCTTTGTCCGCCAGGGCACCCGGGTCGATCAATGTCATTGAACAATGTCTCAAGCTATCTCTACACTCGTTACGAGCTGCTTGGAGATATGACGGACCTCAATGAGGCCATCGTCCTCGCGAGACAAGCACTCGACCTTTGCCCCTCAGGGCACCCACATCGATCAAACTATTTGAACAATGTCGCAGGCTACCTCTCCAATCGTTACGACCACCTTGGAGATATGACGGACCTCAATGAGGCCATCATCCTCGCGAGACAAGCCCTCGTCCTTCGTCCGTCAGGACACCCGCATCGATCAACGTCGTTGAACAATGTCGCAAGCCATCTCTCCATTCGTTACGACCACCTTGGAGATATAACGGACCTCAATGAGGCCATCATCCTCACGAGACAAGCCCTCGACCTTCGTCCACCTGGCCATCTTGACCGATCATGGTCGTTATGTAAAGTCGCACGTTGTCTCCGTGTTCGCTTCACCCAGTCGAACGAGTTGAAGGACAAAGAGGATCTTTTCAGTTTCTACACCGAGTTGTCAAATATCTCACAAGCACTCTCACCAGTCGATCTCTTTGCAGCCAAACAATGGATCACGGACGCTGAGGATTTCTGCCATCCCACAGTCCTTCTCGCATACGAAACCTCTCTTCGACTACTCATTCAACATCTCGCTATTTTACCATCCCTACCCACCAGTCTTCAGACTTTCAAGGACCTCGCTTCATCTCTAGCAATCAATGCCTTTTCCGCGTGTCTCCGCAATCAATGTGCCAAAGATGCGGTCGAACTTCTCGAGCAAGGTCGCGGTGTCTTCTGGGCTCAGATGGCTCGTCTCCGTTCCCCTCTTGCAGATGTCATCGCCTCGGGCCAGGAAGGACAGTCACTTGCAGATGACTTTACTCGACTCTCATCAGAAATACAAGATACAATTCATTCACAAGGTCCAGATCAGTACACCAGGCTGTGCGGTCTTAATCTTGATCTGAAATCCGCAATCACTCAAATTCGCAGTTTACCCGGTCTCGCTCGATTCCTTCTCCCCCCTTCCTTCCTCGAACTCCAGCACGCTGCCAATGGTGGTCCTGTCATCATCGTGAATGCTAGTCAGTATACATGCGATGCACTCGTCGTCTTTTCCGACACAGATCCGGTTCATATCCCATTGAAGATCACCCACTCCCGTGTTCAGGACCTGTCGTCGGAGCTCCGGTCTCTGACATTGCGTGCCAAATTAATGGACATGAAGAATGATCTTGGTGGCTTCCTGAGAGACCTTTGGGATGAGGTCGTCTCGCCGATTGCTGATTTTCTTCAGACCACAGTTCCACTCGGTTCACGTATCTGGTGGTGTCCCACTGCCGACTTCAGTCTTCTGCCATTGCACGCGGCCAATCCGTATCGGAAGGGTCAAAGGGGGTTTTCCCATCTGTACATCTCGTCTTACACTTCCACGTTGACTGCCCTCATCCGTGCGAGACGCAATCATCCATCGGCCACCGCTGCGAGATACGAGGAGCCTAAACGTTTTCTCGCTGTGGGTCAGGCGAATGCCAAAGGCGAAGGCGAGCTGTTCTCTGTTGGCAGTGAACTGGCCATCGTTGCTGAGCAGTGTCAGGGTCTCGCCACGCTCACACGCCTTGAAGGTTCTGTGTCGAGTGTATCTAGAGTCTCGGAGGAGCTGAGGACGAGCGAGTGGGTTCACTTTGCCTGCCACGGTATTCCAAACAGGAAGCAACCCTTTGAATCCGCATTTGGTCTCTATGATGGCCGATTTACCGTCGAACGGATCATGGGATGCGAATTAGAGAATGCGGAGTTTGCCTACCTGTCTGCTTGTCACACCACGGTCGGAGACGAGGAGAGTCCAGACGAGGTGA
>JBBPOM010000246.1:0-34911 GCA_038091455.1 Leccinum uliginosum
CCTCTAACGGCCGATCGCCCGACCCTAATCCTCGGAGAAGGGTGTCAGACGGACGAGCAAGTAGACCCGACCGCCCGAGTATCCTCTTCTCGCACACAGACCTAGCTCTAGGGTCGCGCTTCGCGCTCCCCTAGACCACCCAGCTGTGCAGCCTGTGCTCCAATAAATGGATTCCGAGTCCCTCTTTGATGAATGTCTGTATTTGTCACGGGCAAGCAGCGAGTTTCTCTGTAGATGTTGTGTTATGGCCGGAAGGCAGGGCAAAGTCTTCTGTTCTGATCGCAATCTGAGAGCCCATTTAACCACACACTGACACTAGTACTGTCAATGTACCTTGCAATAAATCATGCATTCATGTGTCAGCAGCGCCCCTTGAAATAGTCTCATCTATGGGACACGGCCAGTTACCCACCTATACTCACACGTGTAGTACCATCATGTATTTTCAAGTTGGTTGAATGTCGTAAACTGCCGCGTCAGGACCCACACAGTACTAGAAGTGAAGCTTTAAAGAGTGCAATAGCCTTCAGCCTCCATCAGGCTTCCAATGGTATATCCAGGTCCGAGTCACGCATCGCGAGCGAAGGTCGAGGTCTGGATCAAAGGTCTCGGATGGAACTCCCGACCTTCGACAAGGCAGTTTATAACCGACTGTATGAAGTTGGCCGGTCGTCCAAGCGGGACTGGGAATATGATGGGGTTTTCCATACTCAATGTGCGCTGCTCGGAGTGCGACCCAAAGAGCCTGACCACGAGACTGAGAAAAATCGGTTGGAACTTCAGCGGTAGGACTTGGTGTACATAACTAGGGATCTTGGCAATGCGCAAGGGAAAAGAACCCGAAACGTTGATTCTGTCTCCTGCATGTTGCGCTCCTCAAATCCGAGGACCCGTCCCGGAGACACGTATGACAGGCATCGACAAAAGATGGTAATGGGCAGTTTCCTCTCGTCAGACATCTGATCGGACCAAGCAGGGCCAATATCGCTCACTTGGTGACAGAGGAAGCTTGGTGTAGGAGGCAGTGACTGGTAGACAGGCATGCTGTGGTGAGAGAGAGATGCGGCAGAGTCAATGACTCGCGTAACTGCCAATCTCGTCAACAGAGCAACCGACCCGGTCGACTCGGAATTGCCACTGCCAACATGCCATGTCGCAGCCTGTGGCGTAATCGTGACTGTGCTCCTTAAGCTAGCCGGCCGGACGGCATCTTTTGCTACCATCCGGGTGCCATCCTATAATTTGTGAGGACGAGTCGCCTCGTCTTACATCGGCACATTGCAGTACTAAGCAGACCTGCAGGCCTACAATGATCAACCAGACGCAGGGTGCATAGAGTTGCAGGTTCAACGACTTTACCTGAGATTCTATTGATACAACACGTGTCAAAAAACTTGAATAAGCTCAACCCACACAGCAAAAGACTCTATACCGGACCAAGTGTGGATCCTGTGATCTTTTCAAAGAACAAAGACACGACCTTCCGAGTCCTCAAACGAGAAACTGCATAAAGCCAAACGTGTGCGGTCCTCTGCTGTGAGCGATGATACATGCTCGCGCAACTCCACCGCATGAGCGTGCAGCAACCGAACCGTTTTGAGCTTCGCTGCTGTCATCGTCACGAGAGCAGAAACCAGAGGCTGATAATCGGAGACCGCTACTTTTGCAGCCTTGGAGTACAGAGCGAGGTGGGAAACCGGCGGCAATACGAGGAAGGGTTTCAGCCCGAGCCAGGTGTGAAGATAAATAACGAGCCTGTCGAGCGCCGGGCAACACTCGGAGAGCATATCGAGTTCGTTCTGCAGAGCGTCTCCCGGACGGCAGAAATCTATGATGACGCAAGTAAGATTTGCACATGTCGACTTCACAAAACTCTTCCATGTAGTGTCGAAGAACGGTGGCGGAATACAGTCGTACGTGAGCTGGCGGAGTGCGGGGAGGTGGTTTACGTCCTTGTCTTGCGGAAGGTAATCCCGCAGAAAAACAGACATCAGAGTGATGGACTCTAGTTTTGGCATGATAGGAACGTCAAGGCAACCTTTAGAAACTCTGTCTTCAGGTGTAGGAGAGCATATGGGGCATCGAAGGAGCCTCAAGTTTGGAGATACCGCAAGGAGCATCATCAAGTCTTCCCTAATATGAAGTTGTTAGATTTGAGCTCTGTGAAGGACAGCCGCATGTATACTTACCTGCATGGTCGAAGGATTGATTCAGAGCAATCGAATACCTGGAGTGACATTCCGCATGTCTCAGCAAGAGCGACAACGACAGACGTTGGTAATCGGCGGAGCCAGCAGTCGTTGAATGGCAACAAGGGCATGGAAAGTGTAACGATGGAAAGATTTGGAAACTCGCATATGACTTTCGCCAGAATGCTATAATCAGAAGTTTCACAGCGCTCTTCCTGGATGAGGACATCTATACGCTTTGTCCATCGACCCAGTCGATTCTTGCCTTGTACTGCCAATGTGTGTCTCTGGAGGGTCTCATGGAGGGAAATTAGAGTATCCACTTGCGTGACGAGAATGCTTTGATATAGGAATTCTAAAGAAAGTTCATTCCAAGTTCTGCAAACGAGAGAAATGTTGCGCTTCGTGGGAAGTGAGTCTTTCAGAGCCTTCAGTTCTTTCTGTCTAGCGAGCGTGCGGGGCAGATCCGAAGAAATCAGTCTATCACAGGATGGGAAAGTCGCAAAGTCTGTAGCAAAATAGAAAATCCTGAGCCATACTTCAGGGGGTACTTGCGGGGGGATTCGTATAGGAGAGGCAGAAACCGAGGCCATTGCCAGAAGGGTCCGGTAGGGATTCAAGTGAACGAGGCGTCGCTCGCTGCAGGCGGCGACTTATTTAACAGGCCTGCTTAATAGGCTTGTTAGTGTCAGGTTCGGTATCAACTGCGAAAAGAGAAAGTCTGACTTTGAAGGAGATATTGCCCTGTGAGCCAAGCGCAAGGGATTGCCACTGGCAAGCAAATATCATTCAGTGAACAAGAGAAACTTGTTTCCGGACTATTTAAATTCTCCTGGTTAGTACTGATGAGAAATTAGTTGGACCCGTATCTCCATATGCAGCTATTTCACATGAACGTGAGCAACAACAACCGTAGCTGTTGTCGATGGATTGACATTTTATGGTTTGTTGACACGCGCAACCAGGCTTGTCCCAGTCAGCTGCCCACCGTGTGGATTCGACCGTGTGCTCTGGTCAATGCTGCACACACCTGAGGCCGCATCTTTGGCTACGCTGTTCGTTGAACGGCCATGAGCTGAATGGGATGGGGACCCGCCAAGAACACTGCGGTTCCACAACATGGCCAATAATCCGACGAAGTACTGCGATGAGAGTTATTTGCATGAGCTCTGATTAAGAACGTACATACGAAGAAATCGTTGCTTGCAAAAAACGAAGTGGTCCATGTCCGAGGAGCACGGTACCCAGTACTAGTGTGTGAACGTCTCGGACTCAAAACCCGATGATTACAAATTCAGATATATATCGCTCCGAGTCCAGAGGCTTGAAAAGTGAAGTCCTTGAGACGCAGGGCACATAAGTACTCAAAATTTCTCGACGTTGAACACAGAATTCAAGAATCCTTCAAGTGAATCTCGTTGCTTGTCAATTTCCACCGAGCTTACACCGAATCTGGAACTTCCGAGAAAATCGCGGTGTTACATGCCGAATGCCTCACTCAAGCCCTCATGTCCTCAAATTACTCATCCTCGGGATCGTATTCCACATCATATTCATCGCGTCTGTGTTCGATTGCTACTTCCGAAGCCCTGTCGTTCATGGCATGACACGGTATGGTTCGAGCACCGGAGAGTCCAAGCGCCTAGTGCTCATTGTCGGTGTGTCGAATTCTACTGTAGCTACTTCCCAGTCGCCCACAAACACTTGAACAGGTGATGGCCTTCGGGCCGATCTTCTGTTTACTCCGAACGCGTTTTCGTCGTTCGATTCTGCCCCGGAAGTAGTTGCCCCATACTTGAGGTCCATCGCCGAAAAACGTGGAGCATTCGGTGTGTCTCATACCCGGGTGCCTACGGAGAGTCGCCCAGGACATGTTGCCATCATAGGTTGGTCATCACAGATGTCGCACCTTCTTTCTTCACATTCGGGTCCATAGGGGGAATGTATGAAGACGTCTCGGCGGTCACAAAGGTCAGATATGATGCGTGAGCGTAGCCCCAGATACTGTTGATGACCTTGATATATTAACACAGGGCTGGAAATCCAATCCAGTAAGAAGGTAACATGGACGCATGTTTCTTCGCTGACCAACCTCCGATCAAGGTTGACTTTGATTCAGTGTTCAATCAGTCAAGTCATACGTTCTCGTTTGGGTCGCCTGATATTCTGCCAATGTTTGCCAAGGGTGCTACTCCTGGTAGAGTCCGTTCATGGTGCTATGATGAAGAAGCAGAGGATTTTACAAAAGGTCGATTCAACTCCAAGCTTTTGGTTGTATGTATGCCTAAAGACATGTGCAGATGCAACAGCTCTTGATACATGGGTGCTGGATCAGCTCCAGGTCCTGTTTCGAAACGCGTCAGAAGATGCTATGCTTAACTCCAATCTGCGCGAAGATAAAGTAATATTTTTCTTGCATCTTCTAGGATTGGACACCACCGGTCACTCATACCGCCCTCATTCCGAGGTAAATCGAATGATTTAACTTTAGTTTGTAATACTCAAGTAGATCAACAGGAGTATATGATCAACATCCAAGTCGTGGACGACATCGTCCGCGAAACGGAGAAACTCTTCCTGAACTTTTATGGAGACGAAGAAACAAGTTTCATATTTACTGCCGATCACGGGATGTCGAAAATAGGTAATCATGGAGACGGTGGTGAGGTTCTATCCCGCTCTTGTATTGTTTTGACGTTCATCACTCTTCTCAGACCCAGACAACACTCGAACACCACTTATTGCATGGGGGAAAGGCATTCGCAGACCTCTACCCGACTCCTCGCCATCTTCGCATGACGACTTCTCGCGACCTTGGAAGTTAGAACAATTACTCCGCCGAGATGTCTCGCAAGCAGACATAGCTCCTCTAATGGCGTCGCTGATAGGTCTAGATTGGCCGGTGAACTCGGTTGGTGTGCTACCTGATGTAGACCCCACACAGGCCGGTTTTCTTAACCCTCGAGGAGGAGGGGCGACCCTTGCTCACATGGCATTAGTGAATACGCAGGTCTTGATGGAGCACTACCGTATAAAACACGGCGAGTCTTCATCTTTAATAGATTGTGCATACATTCTGATCCTCTCGAAGAACTCAAACAGGCAAATGCTCTGTTCTACAGGCCATTTAGTCCCCTCGAAGGTGTGGACGAATCCGGGACGCCATCCCGGATCACGAAACTCGCATCTATTGAACTGTCGCTGGGAGAAGGACAATGGATGGAAGCGCGTCGAAAGTCGTTAAAGCTGATGAATACTTGTTTGGAGGGCCTTCGCTATCTAGAGACGTCGGTCCGTTTTGTTTTCGTCCGTGTCCTGAACTAATGAGATATTTAGGTATGACCGTCTCTTGATTCGCTCTATCGTCATCGTGGCGTATGTTGGATGGGCTGCGTATGCGTCTATCTCGCTGTTCCCTCCCCTGGATACTCCGTCAGTGCTGTCTACAAAGAACTGGCTGGCCGATGCATTCGCTCTGTTGGCATTCTTTGGCTCTGCGGTAGCCTTCTGGATACAAAAATCGCCTTGGACGTTCTACGTTTACGTTGCCTTCCCGTGCTACTTCTGGAGAGAGTTCTACCTGAAGGGGGCACCCGCTCTTCTCAAGGTTGTATCCAAGTCCTCTGTCTCCTCCAGCCAACTCTGTATGTATGGGCTCCTTGTTGTTGGCTCCCTGCAGAGCATGGTGGTATGCGCATTTCTTTGTCCTGAAGCATCTCGTTTACTGATTTTTATCTTCAGTTTGCATACACTCACCGCTCTATATGGAGTTTCGGTTTTGTTGTCATCGGTGTCATATGGCCATATTGTGTTTGGCCATATTCAACACTTACACAAAATTGGAAACTTGTCCTGCGATGGACTTCGAGCTGTATGGTCACCGCTGTCTTCCCCCTCCTGTCGGTCGAGAAAAAGGAAAGCATCGGAACCATGTATGTCCCAGGTGACCGGCCTTACGTGGTGCTGACAAGTTTACAGCCTTTTTGGCGGTGTCGTGATGCTCATTGTAGGCGCCGTGCAAACGCAGTCATTAAATTCGGCTCCTGGCTTCACGAGTAGAAGAGTATCCACCCTTTTCCAGGTAAGCGATGCATTTGTTGCGCTGGTTTTTCCTTTGATTTCGGAAAGATGGGTCTCCTCGCCGCCGCGATGCTGGTCACTGCGAGTTCTGTCTTCAGTCTGCAAGCAAAGGATGGTCTGCCTCGCCATAACCAAGTCATTGCATGGTCGGTTCTCGGTATGTGGTTTATCTACCTTGCGATCGTAGCATGTCGTAATTTTGCATTTCGGCCAGTGGTATCATCATTATACCCGTTCATATCCCAAGTGCAACACCCCTCTCCGAGGTCCAAAATCATGAGTTTCTTCTTGGCACTCTCTGTCTGTTTCGTTATATTGTCAATATCCGTCGAGGGGCTTTTCTATTCGGCTTTCACGTGCAATTTACTTCTGTGGATAGACGTTGAAGCAGCTATTCGAACGCCTTTGGGCATCAATGGAACCCCACCAAAAGAGGGCCAGTTGGACGCCTATCGCTTCCGGGCTGACGATGTGCGAATTGCATTATTTTTCCTATTTTTTGTGCAGATGGCCTTCTTTGGGACTGGAAAGTATGTCATCTTTGTGCGGGGCGTGTCTGTTTCTCATGCTTGATGTGACCAGTGTTGCATCAATATCGTGAGTTCCGTTGGAATTACATGACACTCCATACTCCAACTTGTGGGGCCTCACGGCGGATTCAGATCGTTCTATCTGGAACCTGTGTACCGCCTGGTTCCGGTGTTCAACCCTTTCTTGATGGCAGCCTTGCTGGTTTGTGCTCCGGTTTGGTCCTATGCGTCCTTTATGTAATCGACCCCTGCAGATCTTCAAGATCATTGCCCCATATGTTATTCTATCAGCAACCTTTGCGACCGTAAACGCCCGGTTACGGCTTCCCCCATTCTCACTCTTTCTGGTAGCGTTGACACTTACTGATGGCGGGTATAGTTCTTTTTTCCGCGGGTCTCCATTTTCTGAAAAGAATGTGCCACGACAGGAATGACGATGACATTCTTTTTGAACGTGACTGATACCGGTAAGCAAAAGACTGCGGGCGGCACGTGTGGGCTCGTTGACTGATGCGCCCGGATAGGCTCGTGGTTGCAAATAGGGCAATCAATCAGCTTTTTCTGCATTACATCGCTCTTGTTGGTGTGGTCAGCTGGCATCTGTGCGGCAGGCGGATATCTAATGAAGGATACATTGATCCCCGCCGAGTCCATGGATGGAAAGAAGGTAGCGTAGACCCCACGATTCGGTCGGTGATCGGCGGGGGTACAGAGAATTGACATTCAAATTACCGTGACAGACAATGAAATGGCACTGGATGAACGGATCTTGCTGAACGGCGGTCCTTTTTTTTCGATCGACTTGTCAATCAAAAAAGAAAAAAACAATCGAACCGAAATTGGCTGCAGCTGTAGACATATCATCCACAGAGGTGATGAAAAACACTAAGCTCTTGCGTTGCGGCAGATATTGCGGAGGAGATCAGCCCTACGGCGCCCTGGGTGCTGTGACTCCTGCACAACAGACCGTCGAATCAGACAGTTGGCAGGATTGGGAGCAGCAAATGGTGCGTGACATGTGAAAGTGAACGCCAGGCGGTAGATCTTGGTGCGGGTCTTGTCAAACAAAATTGCAGGTCGGATCCTAACTGGCACAACATCGATGACGTCGATGAGATTACGGGACCGATAGAACCGATATCATACAATATTAATGGCGAAAACAGCTCGAAGTTAGGGTGCTACTGTTCTAGGAATCAATGGGTGGCCGTCAACGCTTTGGCGAGCACTGTAGGAAAAAAAGGACGGTGATCAGGGCCGGACCCTAACTAGGAAGGGAACGCAAGGGTGCCAGGAAACGCACCGGTTTCGTAGCTGATCTCCGAAGGGTCTGTACCTTGGACTTCGAACGCGATACCGTCCAGCCTCTGTCTGAGGGTCTCTCGTGAAGAAGCAAACAGCATCTTGTCTTTGATCTTGGCGTCGTCGGGGGACCTGGGAGCGATGGATGGCGCGCATGAGTGATCGGGCCGTGATGCGGATCTCGTATTTGCCCCTGAGATCGTTACGCACCAAGAAATGAAACAGAGCTTGTTCCTCTTCCCTTCCCCGTCCTTCACGAACTCAAAGTCATAGACCGCCCAGCGGCACTCGTCCTTGGGCAAGTCCGCCACGAAAGTCTCATAGGCCGGCACGTCTGAGGTCTTTTCGACGACGATTTCCGACAACTCCTTGCTGAGTCCGAAGAAGATGTATTTGAACTGCTTGCCCAGCTTGAGCTGCTGGTAGGTGGTGACGCAGTCGTCTGCAACTTTGACTCCGGAAGACTGCGTTCGTATGGACGGCGTTTTAGCCAAAGGTGACTCAGGGCCGCATAGCGGATGAGAGGTTCGTTCGGGCTCACCATTATCGAACTTGTAGGTTGGGGTGTCAGACAAAGTGGATAGGGGTAATGCCCAGACACTGGCAGCCTGCTTATAAACAAATCACCCTGCACTGAAATACAGTATTCGCGCACATCACTAGGCGCTGCGCCGCTGCGGGTCAGTTACTAGTACAGCTGCGACTTGCGCAGCAGTCCGATTGGGAGGCAATACACGGTGCCCAATGTGATGACGCAAAAATAGATAACGGGACGACAATATCCAAGCCTTAAAGTAACATAATATCGGCAAGTAGTAGTATACCATCATGACTATATCACTTTTCTCGTCAGCGCCGCCTGATCTGTTCCATCTTACTCGCCACTTCACTGGCCGTCTGACGAGTGTCAAACAACCCGACCCCCTTCACCGGTGGCACCCACCCCTCCGGAAGACGCTCCTCGCTACACCATTGCTCAAGAATCGATGGTGGCACTCGTCCATCTTCCAGTTTGAAGACCAGCCAGCACAGCGCTACTTCACCCTTACTGATCTCCAAATGGACCCGATCCAGCGGCGATGTCAACCGTGCTTCCCTATCCACCCGCAGCCGTGCGAAGTCATCGAGGCTCAATCCCCCCTCCTCGCGCGCAAGCGATATCAGCGTCTGGAAGAGCTCCGGATCGACAGGGATGGGCGCTTCGGCGTGCCCCGGTAGGGTGTCCCCATGCACGAGTGACGCATCGTGCTCGATCCGGTTGTGCAGCGCAAGTTTGTCGAGATCGAGCCTCAAGACGTTGCCACATAGAAGAGTCCCGCCAAGCGCGAGAAAGGCTGCAAACGGAAAGGACAATTTGTAGACAGAGCGAACGGCCTGCACGAGCTGCCAGAAGCCGATGTTCTTGCCGTCGTGGGGGCTGTCACGGATGCTGGGCTCTGAGTCGTGCTCGAAGATGTCACGAGGCTGGAGGCACTTACAGGTAACCGTGGTTCGCCAGCGCGTTGAGGCCGGGACAAGGAGAACGCTTGTCGCCGCGTGCAGCGGGCACGAACGGGGGATGGCTTGTGGTCGGCATCAGTGCGGTGGACAAGGAAAATGTAGGCGTTAAAGAGATTCACTTAACCTGAGCTTGCAGTGAACGAGAGCTACTATTGTAGTCGATCCGGGCCCAGGGACCAGCTGGGCTGGACTCATGCGAGCGGCAGAATTTGGACACTGTCCCTGTTGAGTGAGGTCTGTCTATGAAGCTTTCAACGATCCGGGAGCCCGAAGCGGCGCTGTCCGGCCTGGGACGGGAGCCCGAGTTGCCGCGTAGTTATGGTGTTGGGAGGGAATGTGGTAATTTTCGCAGACCCATGTACCCAGCAATTGGGATCGTGCGTTGGGCCGGACCCCCAAGGGAGTGAACTACGAGGAGTGGGATGGAAAATGGAGGTACTAGCGTGGCGGGTGGGTGCGCTGAAACGGCGGGGAGGACGCCGAGCGAGGCTTGCTTCAAGTATCGCTTGTGGGCCAAAGACCTTGCACGGAAAGCCGACGCGTCCCCGACACTGGCTGGATGTCCAAGTTCGCGTACGTCCAGCAGCCCGACGTCGGCAGGACTCATGCGAGTGGCTTGAAGATATGGCTCTGTGTTATTGTAGACGAAAGCCTAAGTTTGTCCACGACGAAGAACAGCATGGTCATAGTCACGGTAGGAATACGATGACGTCGTCACCCTCCACCTTGCTCGCGGTCGCCCCCCGAGTCGCGCGCCCACGCACAAGCCTTCGCCCGAGTAGGACGTCGTGTGGCAACCGCGGCGCGCTCTCCAAGAGCTCACGGCGGTCGCCGCACCCTCGACCGGCGGTCGAAATTCAGACATCCAACTTTGCGCAGGGTGCAAGTCAGCCATGGCAGCTGCGACCTGCAACCTGCGCAACAGGCGACCACAAACAAACGGCGGCGAAAAAAATGGATGTCAGGACAACAACGTCACCTTTTATTACTAGCAAGTACTACATCGAGTCCGTAACACTTTTCTCGTCACCGACGTCTGATCTGTTCCATCTTACTCGCCACTTCACTGGCCGTCTGACGAGCGTCAAACAGCCCAATCCCCTTCGCCGGTGGCACCCACCCCTCCGGAATACGCTCCTCGCCATACCACTGCTCAAGCATTGACGGCGGGACACGCCCGTCTTCCCGTTTGAGGACTAGCCAGCTCAGCGCTGCTTCGCCCGTGCCGATCTCCGAATGGACCAGGTCCAGCGGTGATGTCAGCCGCGCTTCCCTGTCCACGCGCAGTCGTGCGAATGCATCGAGGCTCAGTCCCCGCTCATCGTGAGCGAGCGAAACCACCGTGTGGAGGAGCTTCGGGTCAACAGGAATGGGCGCTTCGGCGTGCCCCGCTAGGGTGTCCCCGTGTACGAGGGACGCATCGTGCTCGATCCGGTTGTGCAGCGCGAGCTTGTCGAGGTCGAGCCTCAGGACGTCGCCACAGAGAAGGATCCCGACAAGTGCGAGAAGTATTGCGAGCGGGAATGACAGGTTGTAGACCGAGCGAACGGCCTGCACGAGCTGCCAGAAGCCGATATTCTTGCCGTCGTGGGGGCTGTCACGGTGGGGGCTCTAAGTCGTGGTTGAAAACGTCACGGAATTGTGGACACTTACAGGTAGCCGTGGTTCGCCAGCGCGTTGAGGGCGGGACAAGGAGAACGCTTGTCGCCGCGTGCAGCGGGCACGAACGGGGGATGGCTTGTGGTCGACATCGCGGAAGACAAGGAAAAAGCCCCTATGTGGAGTCAGCCTGCTTTTATACACCGCCACAACACAAACATGATGTGGCTGAACCAAACCACACAAGGATGACTTTTGATTCGTCTGGTATCTAGTGATCTATATTCATTTGTACTAGGGGTCAATCCAGGTATAACGAGCCGATATTTTATATGTATGGTGGACCCAAAACTGCCAGGTCATATTAGCGAGGATACATTTATAAGAAGTCAGCATACCCTTCCTGAAGACACTCAGTGTGAGCTCCACGACTAGAAGCAAAACACCACCGCCTGGGGCAAGACGAAGCACTTTCGGTGTAAAGCCTTTGTAAAGCGCCGCCGGTCCTTCTTCCCGCATTATTGTAAGAAGTCTATCGCTGCATTAACAGGTGTCATTGCAGAGCAAAGAAAACAAACGCACGCAGGGTATGTCCAATTGTATCTGGGTACTACTCCTGGGACCTTGCTGGCTCCCTGAATGCGTGACTTGACCACCTACGAACGAAGAACTTAGCTTCTTCATCAGTATGTGTGTACTCAGACATACATCAAATGGAGTATTGATGGCTGTGCCAACGAAACCGCCCACAGCTCCGGAGACAAAGTTGTTGAATAGTTGGCCTTGAGGAGTCTGTCATTCCCCCCTTTTTTTATGATACATATAGGCATAAAGGAGACAATCTCACCTCTGCCTTTGGCATCATGCTACGCACTTGGAATATACATCCAAAGTATCCCCCATTCCACCAAAGGTGTCTACCAAAGTCAGAATCACATGTCCTTAGGTGTGGAGATGTCCTACCTCCAGAATGTTGCCTCCATCCCCGCATATAGGCCGAGAATGCCCTCTTTTCTGACTATTTGCTTGACAACATCCACTGGGCCAGCAAAAGTGCTTGTTTTGTCTTGTAATCTTCAATGGTTTGTGAGCATGCTATACAAGGGTAATGGAGATACCCAGTTTACTTTATCTTGACAAGCTCAAATGGAACAACAACAAAGGACTCGGTAGCACCTGCAGCGCAGCCGGTGATAATGGAGAGCTGCTGCGTCATCTTGCTTTCACCAGTCATTGCCAAAAATGATTTCCCCCAGAAATCATTGGCGGCGCTAATGAAGGAGATTGAGAAGACAGTTAAAAGTCATCAGAAAGCGGCTTACAATTTGACTGCACGCTTAGGTGCCTCCAGAAGTAATGGCGGAACCAAACCTAATTTATATAGTTGTTCAAAAGGATCTGACAAAGGTTATGACACCATTGTACCTCTGTACAATTTGCCAACGCTAGTCTCGGTTATTAGCATCGGCTAAAATAAACGACTAACCCACGCGAAACTTACCCTTCCTCTCGAATAATCGAGGTGAGAGTGCCTACCATGCCAAGCTTGGTACTACCGGTCACCAGTTGCATACGTGTTTTGACCTGAAATCATACATATTGCGCATCGAAAGACAGAACAAGACGCAGAGAAATATGAGCGTACGACATCTGACAGACGACGGATGAATCATTGCGGACAAGAACGAGACTTGGACAGCACTCACCGAGCGGGTAGAACGTGAGAATCTCCGACACACCAGCGATGGCACCGGCGGCGAAGTTGGCATAGAAGGGAAGTGCTGTTTAATTATGGTAAATTGTCCCGGTTTGATGATTATCAGGGAAGACTCACGTTTGGGTTGCTGGGTAGCCATAGCGAGTATTTTGAGCGTGTGTTGTTTCAACAGAACCGTCGCGTTGTGACACGTGACTCGATCACTTCGTGTGACAAGATGTCACGAATGTACTAGTGCTCCACGCGACGATGGTATACATTGCATCCTGGCAGGAGTACCAAGAGGCTGCAGAAAATTTGTACATCAAGTCGCCGGGAAAGGTCAGTTTCGTTACTGATGGCTCTCTGCTGAGCTATCTCATGTCGCCTAGACGCGATACTGTGTAAAATGGAAATCATCCGAAGGAAAACTTGTACTCAAGGTCACCGATGACACGACGGTATGCGATGCATGCAATCGCTGGTCTGTTTTATTTTTCATACTCGTCCCAGTGCATCAAGTTCAAAACTTACTCGTCGATCTTTCTCAATCGATTCGAGTCCCTCAATCTCTCTCTCATGCAGAAAATGCAGAACAGGCGTCCGGATCCGCCCCCGTCTGCTGCTGCTCCGCCCCCACCTTCAGCCGGCGGAGATTCAAGTCAACTACGGGCAGCGTCTCCAGCGCCAGCTGCGCCGACCGGCCCGGCCGCTGGTGGACTAAAGAAGAAAAAGCCCAAGAAGAGGAAGTAGTCTGGACCACTTCGCTTCCCAGTGACAATAATTGACATGCTCCGTGAGTCCCTCCATTCTGCCGGACGCTCTTTGCCGAGGTGATTGACGGACGCCAGGTTCTCGGCGGGGATTGTTTCAAATCCTCGTCTGCTCATTTATCCAATGCTGGTCTCCACCACGCATACGCCGTGGGCGACAACCAATAGATAGGCCTACCTACTATCCATGCCGATCACACAATATGTAGCAGGTTGATTGTTGGCTGGGCAGTTCCGAGTGTCAGCTTGTCAGCCGCCGTGTGGAATGCATTTCATTCAATGATCTGAGTTGTACCTGAGGAAATCTGGGGCAGTCGATCGTGCCGCCAAGACTGTAGGACGATTGCATGGTGCTATCAATGCTTTTGATGGCCGAGCGGGGCCCATGATGGTGTCCGGAGGTTGTTTATCTGCGTGACACGTACTAGCTAGTCGAGGGCCACGTCCGACTCGGTCTCACCTGCACTAGTGCGATCTTGAGTCCGAGTATTCCAATATAACGATCATATCTCTCTCCCATTCCCACAGACCACTGATTGGCACAACTGTTGATCCCACCCATCGAAAGTCGACTCATCTGCGACCAGATCGCCCGCGGAACTTGCATCCCGATAATAGTGGTCGGAGCTGACTGCGCGTACTATCCACACCACAAAATAGGCGTGCTGGCAACGGAAAATGGCGCTGCGCCGGCTCACTGTCTCTGTGGACGGAACTATTCCGATCCCTGCCCTTTTGTACAATGACGAAGACCTTCTTGCATCCCAAGAAGGCGTAGGCATATACGATGGGTGTGTGTCCATATCTTTCCCCCCTTTTTTTCTCCGCCAGTGATTTCCTACACGTCATCCATCTGACGATCCGTTCATTCCATCAATCGACGCTCCATCCATCTGTCCAGTCCTCAGAAAGCTGTCAATCACCAGTCGGGTGCGGTCCATGTGTCCTCGCATCGCCTCTTCTTCGTCAACTCGCATCAATCAATCTCGCACTCCTTCAGTCTGGATCTTGCATACATCACGCGAACGGACTATTATGCGGGACTATTCATGTCCTCGCCCAAACTGACCTTGTACCTCGATCCCACGTGCTTTTCCCTGTCTGGTAGTCAAGACGGCGGCGGTAGTGACAGCTCGGAGAGCTGGATATGTGACGTGTGCAACCACCGCAACCCACCGGGACTCAGTCCAGCAGCTGCCCGAACATGTGCACTCTGCGGTGTACCTAGGAGCGCACTGTCGGATTCCCCACCACCCAAGACGCCGGCTTCGTCTACCTCGCAGCCCACGTCGTCGTTCGTATCTCCCCCTGTCGCTCATCCATCTCTATCAAGGTCTGCTACCCCTCCACCGCACACCAGCGAGCTATTGCCGATTGCCTGCACGGCATGTACGTTTCTGAACCATCCCTCCCTTCGAAATTGTGAGATATGCGCTTCCCCGCTACCGCTCGCTACAGGGAAATATGGGGTTAGCAGCAAATCTGCGCCGTCGTCTCGACCTATATCCCCACCCTTCGAAGATACTCTGTCAGATCCTGCTAATCCTTTCATCAAGCTTAGCTTCCGTAAGGGTGGCGACAAGCCATTCTATGCGATTCTCAGGCGAGCTTTGAAGGCCAGGGCATGGGAGGTTGGTCCAGTGATTTGGTTCGGGGAACCCACCACTGATTATGCGACCAGGGCAGGCAACTTGGTAAAGGGTCTTCTAGAGGTGGTGCTTCCAGCCTCGGCATCGTCTCTCCTGATGGGGGGTCGGCACCTACACCTCCGAGACGGTCGGGAATTGGTAAATTAATTTTAATCATGCACTTTGAGCGGGTCGCTAAAGAAATTCGCTAGACGGCATACTACGTGATGTCGAAGCATCGGCGCAAAATTCAGAATCAGAATTATCCGATGCATTGAAAGATCTTGAGGCTCTGATGGTAAAAGCTCGGGACCTTGTTCATCTCGCGGCCGAGCTCAACGAGAAGCTCGGCGCACCAGCGAACGACGGTGTTACCCTGAACAACGCGACCTCTTCTCCGGGTTCGACAACTTCACCCTCGTCCTCATTATTCACGACGACTTCGCTGGTTCCATCATTGGAGCCCGAGGAAGCGAAATTCATAAGGTCTTCTTTGGCTCAATTAGGTTTGCAAATGTCCAATGCGCCGGTCACAGCGGACATGATACAGGATGAGAAAACGTGGACGGAAGAGTTGGCTCGTGAACTCGCGAGAGTGCTTCAGGGTTCATGGGATGAAGGTACTGGACCGAAGATGGGAGGCATAATGAAGGATCGCGGCATAGTTGGTCTTGATGAGGTTTGGGGTGGGTGGAATCGTGCCAGAGGTGTAGGTAAGTCCGCGCGGATAGTTGAGGCCGAGGATGATTGACTTTGGCACACCTTTTAGCGCTTATTCCACCGTCGACGTTCCTGCAAGCACTGCAGCACCTGCCTTTACATACGATGCCACCGGTCCGTAGCAGGACATTTAATTCAGGCCTGCAAGTGCTCCACACACCGCCGTACACGCATGCAGCATTTACCGCACGGCTTGCCGGCCACCTAACCATCGCGGGGTTGCAGACCACGAGTCAGATAGCGCGAGAGGAGCATATTACTATTGCGCTTGCTACGGAGATGATCCTTGTGGTGGAAGCGGACGGGGTGATATGCAGAGATGACGAACTGTCAGCGATAAGGGGTGGAAGTGGCTCTGAACTTAGATGGACGCTTAATACGTTTGAACGCTATAGTTGGGATGGCCAAATGGCGTAGAGCGAGGACGATTACGACCAAGGATGTAATGATACACCGTACGCAACGGTGTCGAGAAGCCGGACCCTTGAGGCTGTGAGATGACACGTTTTCGACGTCGACGCGTGACTGGACTACTGACAGGCTTGTGGCGAGCCACCCTGAGCCAGTGGCGATCTTGGCTTGCCAAAAGTGGGAGAGCGGGTACAGTCTGCTTGAACAAACAGACTCGACCAGTCTTTTTTTAAAACGGCCACCACGGAGCCACGGCCCCCATTGGACTGCATAGTAATCAATTTGAAGGGTCTGGTTGTGCGACGGCACGGACACACCTGCAGGGGCATGTATGTACAAGGTTTTGCGGCGGGAGTGGCACTAGGAGACCTGACAGGACGCGGTCCCCATGGACTGACAGGAACCTCTGTGGACCGAGTTCAGATAGCAACGGAATGGAGGGAATCCCCCCGTTGAACGAACCAAGGAAATAAGCGCTGGTCCACATGGCAGGGTGTCTGTCAAGCGCTTGATCAGTGACAGCCGACCGGGAAAACCATTTTGCAGCGCGTTCAAACTCATCCCAGACCAACCTCACTACCCGTTCCGTAGCTTTGAATCTCATTACCCACGTGGGTATCATGCTCCCCCACGCACACTAGTTGGGTAATTTCAAACCTTGGCAAGTTGCGCAGGCGGTGCCGACGAGATCGGGGATGCGACCATCGCACATATCAGCGGGTCAACAGCGATTCATCGATTGCCACGAGGGTACAAATTGGTAGTATACTAGTCCCTGATAGTGCAAGGTCCAAAGTGTCCCTTCCATACCTGGTCTGGGTGTTGGCCACTGGCAGATAGGCCCCGGGATGCTCCACTGGAGAGAATGGCTTCAAGGGCCGCCATCACAGCGGGTCTCCTGCGTCTGAGTTGTCTGACGACGGATTGACGATCTGCTAGACCAGCTGACGACCGTGATCGAACTGTCGTTCGGGGATAGCTTGAACCCACAGTCGCTTGCCTTCTTGGCTCGGTCCACCAGAAGGGCTTGTCAATAATGGCAGGCAGGCCGTCTCTAGCCTCGACGGACCCGACGGTTGGAGATTGGATTCCTCCGCACCCGCACAGTGCAAGGGACGGCAGTAGCCACAAAAGAACAACAACCCAACTCTCTCGCAACCGCCGAACGAGCTCTGAGCTCGTTGGCGCGTGAGAGATGTAAATGTTTACCCAAATTGTTACTCTTCTCGGATAATACTTTGCGGATGCAATCATGGAATCGTGATTCAACGAGTCTTGAACGCAACTCCCAGGGAGCATTCCCTAGTCAGGGTTAAGCTTCGCGGGAAGTGATTTTTGTTTGCCCATCATGCGAAGACCCGGAGAAAGCATCCAGCGCCGACACCTCACAAGCCATTGCACCCGATGCGCAATATGGATTATTGAGTCCGTGGCACAGCACGGCTATCATCAAGCGCAAGGTCAAGATCCCTCTTCACGTATGCGTCTGCTTGGTCCTCTTTGGTAGGTTATCGCGGAGGTGAAATCTAAAATAACGAAGCTTTATAGATGGAGTGGCATCAACCACCTTAAAGCTGTACAGACAACTCCCCGAACTTGTCTTGTCCCCCTCCCCAACAGGCCCAGGCCCCTTCTCTCCTGCCGTTTCGTCTCCCCCTGTTTGTTCGCTTACTGCTATGGGTCTTACTACCAAAGGTCTCTCGAGGTCGCTCACCGCAAAAGAGCAAGACAACATTGCTCACCTCGATCGGCTCAAGTACTTCCTCGCCACCGCGCCCTCCCGCTGGTCCTCGGCTGGTTCCTCGCGAGCCGCAGACGACGTGTCAGGTGACCCCGCCTCCGTCGCTCACACTTCCTTCCACCCTTCCATGAATCGGTTCCTCCTTCCTTCTTCTGAGTATGTCTCCTGCGTCCTCTGGTCCGGTATCTATCATATCACTGGGACCGACATCGTGCGCGCTTTGGTTTTTCGATTTGAAGCTTTTGGCCGCCCTGTTCGGAACATGAAAAAGTTCGAGGAGGGTGTCTTCAGCGACCTCCGAAATCTCAAACCAGGCGTGGACGCCACGCTCGAAGAGCCCAAGGTACGTGATTTTTTAGCCACAATCTCTCGCGCCACCCATTGAGCCACGTTCATCGCAGTCACCTTTCTTGGATCTTTTGTTCAAATATCAGTGTATTCGTACTCAGAAAAAGCAAAAGGTGTTCTACTGGTGAGTACAACCATCCACGTTTTTCCCGATTTGAACCCATTCACAAATTTTTACAGGTACTCCGTTCCCCATGATCGCCTGTTCTTGGATGCCTTGGAACGGGACCTCAAGCGGGAGAAGATGGGTCTGGAGCCCACGACCGTGGTTGTCGGTGAACCCGCGTTATCGTTCACGTATGAGCCACAGCGCAGCCTCTACGAGCAATTCGGGAAAGTAATCGGTGGCCGGGAAGCAGAGGGAGATAACCTGGCGCGCGACGTAGTGGTCTCGCCAACTGTGGGTGATGGTGATGAACTCCTGCTCCCTGGTGCCACCCAACACAACATGATCCGTATCGAGGGTACCGGAGCCGGCCAACTCCCGGCGACTGCCCAACGTCCCCATCTTCCATTCATGCCCTTCACGCTCTTCGAAGGCTCCCCAACTTACAAGCAACGCCGTAAAAAGCCGGCAAGTAAAATTCATCCCGGTAATCTTTCGGGTTCCAGTCACAGCCCGGTCGAGGGTCATCATCCTCGTCACGACCCCGCCACTGTGGGTGGCGGTTACGGCACCAGTGACCGCGCGACCACCGCCGCGGATATGTTCATTGCACAGACTCGGTGCGACCCCAAGGCCCCTGGAACGCCACCCACGGATTTCAGTTCATCTGGACTTCCCGGCTTATCTAATGTGTCCGTTGATGGTGGAGTGTACCCTGCATACGAACATCCTGGCTGCGATGACTCGGCGCAGAGGTTATCGCACTCTTCTTATCTTTGCCCCAACACCGAAAACGCTACCCTGCCATCCTACCCCCACAGCGCGGATTCTTCTGGACCTGACAGCCCTGTTATGTCCAAGGCCTTTGTCTGTCCTCTGTTTTGCTGTGGTCGGTTATTCAAGCGCATGGAGCACCTGAAGCGGCACGTTCGCACACACACAATGGAGCGTCCGTATCAATGTGACCGTTGTATGAAGCGGTTCTCGAGGTCCGACAACCTCAATCAGCACTTGCGCATTCATTTCCGCGCGGATGGGGATGACGCAAGCAACGGGGAATTCCGGGGTTCTGATATCGACACCGAAAGTCAGGGGATGGACGAGCGGGACTTCGCACTCTCTTCGTCCCTGCCATTTTCGAACGGGATCCCAAATCTAGATATATGTGAGGTAGAGGTGGCTGGTCACCTGCAGGATATTCACGGCGACGAAGAAGGTCTCGTGGCCGCGCCCGGAGCGTTGACATCGGGCTGGAACGCCGCCTCGAATCCCACTATGAATTCGTATTACTCACACAGCGTCCCCTCGGTCATCGACACGCCAAGTCCGGACAGCGATATGCCCTCTCATGGTTTCCTCCACACCGTCGACACATCTAACATGGCCTGGGGCAACATCCCTCATCTTCCTCCCACTCCTGACTCTGCATCCCCACACTGTGGAGAGCCGATTATGGCTTCCCTTCCCGCGCCTCAGTGCCGACCAGAACTTGAGCAGTTGTCGCTCCATCGGTCTGTAATGACTCGCGGCGTAGGACCGATCAGGCGCCACAGGAGCATGACGCCTTCCTTGCTGAAAGGTTTCGACCGAGGTCAGTCGCCGCCCAACCGTGGATACCACCCATACCCGCCGGTCTCCACTACGCAGTCGCGTGCGAGTTCAAGCACGTCAAGCCCATCCAGCCTCGCCTGTTCGCCAGACATTCCCGCCATGTCGCCTGTCTCCCTTGGCGACAGCTCTGTCAACGCTCCGCCACACTGTGTTCCCGCAGCTTCGCAAATGCCTATGGGCTATGACGTCGTCTCCTCTAGCCGGATGTCATATTATGACAGCCCATTGGAAGCCAATCATCATTCCTATTCTGCCAATTACTTTGATTCGAATCCTCTGTTTTCTAGCGCATAGACTGTGTTGTGGTGTGGTCTGTGCATTCGACGTTCATGTTTTTGTTTCAAGTAATATATCGATCACTATATAGCCTTTAGGAACTTTCCGTCACTCGACCGCTCTGTATCGCTGCAAATTATTTATCTACCTGTCTACCGTATACTAATACATGCTTCACATTATAATGTCGTACTGCGGTCCGGTCGCTGAGTTCGTCGTGCAATGTCTGTTCGATCGCCTAGAAACCACGTGCTTCTGTGCCATCGGAGGAGTTCCCCCTCCGAGCTTCCCCATTGACCCCTTCTTTTTTTTTTCTCCTGCCCTCGATACGTGCTAAAAAATAATCCGCCACCCTTGCAAACCCCTTTGAGCATCTGCGCCAACGCTCATCGTTGCACCCACACTAGATTACATTGACGTCCTCTATCACCCTCTCACACCCACGAAATATGTTCTCCCCGTATTTGTAAATCGGCAGTTGGTTAGAATGGACCAACAGATTGGAATGGAGAGGGACGATCGTGATCGAGAGATCGCCAGACGAAGAACGGACTCGTGTATTCTTTCATTCCTTTTACATCCTTTTCTTTCCCTTTTTTCCCCCCTTGCCTCCCTCACTTGAAGCCCAATATATTGTGGAGTCCAAGTCCATCATGCACCTTGCGTGTCTTGATTTTATTTTTGTTGAATGATGGGGGTTACCGTATCGACAAGCAGATTTTGAACCAGATGGGTGACGGCGAACCGGTGTCCGGCGACGGACGGTGACGGGAGCGTTCATTGTCGAAGCGTCGGATTGATGGAATATTGATGGTGATCACTCATGATGCATGACGAGACGAACCCCCTTTCTTTCCTGCCTTGCCTTGGAGTCCCCCCTTCTGATCGCTCTTTTTGTCGACGTCATCATATCTATCTCGATGTGAGTGTTCGCAATGGCGGCCCGGGCCCATCAGTGTGCCTGACCACAGAATCGCCCAAAGTGTGTACCACTGCTATCAGATTACGATAGTACTTTCCAATTTTCTTGGACGTCGGGTAAACGATAACAGAACAAAAGGGTTTAAAAAAGGGTGTGAGGGTTGATCAGTCATGCAATATCGGTTGTTTTTCCCCCTTTTGAATTGAAGCTCAAGCTTTCTGCCCACATGGCTTGACAGGGAAACTCGGGGACAGGGTTCAAAGGATCCTTTGCCACTGGTCGGACGCAATGAGCCCCTCCTGGCAGGACCGGGGAAGAACGTTAACTCGCGAGCGGCGCGGATGTGACTACATATATTTATGTTCAGGGCTGGTTAACCAGGAAAGCGAGGGAATGCAGTGACGACGACGACGACGGACCATTGACTCAGGACGATAACGGAAATTTCTGGTCATACTACGCCGGTGCATGATCTCTCGCGGGTCCCTTGCCACGTATGTACGACATAGGGACCAACTGAGGGACGTCGTGCCAGAGGGGTGTATACCGACCCGTGTTGCGCGCCTGATGGACTCCAACTGGAAGGGTCATTTGTGCTAATGTGACTCGTGGCTTTGGGGCCGAGGAGTAATACAGAGAGCGAGCAGGCTCGGGGAAAAGGAACCGTATGTATGTATTGCGCTTCTTTTCTTTGAGTTCGGGTTTGCGTAATTGAACACGAGAACTTGCTCCATCGGGGTCCGATCATCGCAGAAGGGTTGAACTTGCGCGCTTGAAGCTGCCAGGCATGAACCTTCATCCTCGCTGGGAAGGTTCTGTATTGCGAGAGGAGGATATACTTGACCCCGTTTGGAAAGAAGGAGCCTGCTATCAGGGAAGGGATGTGCTGTAAGACGCCAGGTGGAATATTATGATGTGGCTTTTGCCAGCTCAAGGGCCAACGAATTCAGTTGTCGTTCATTTCATTGTGTGTTCCTGGGATATGTTCGACCACGCTGCTGTCGCGTGGGCCAGAGGAGCCACTGGCAAAAGGCCGCCACCAGCAAGAACGTTGTTGTGAGTTGTTCGGTCTCTCGCCGGTCGCCGGGACCGTTGTTGATTACGTCATTAGGAGGATATGTTCTCGCGACATAACGAAATCTCTGAATGATGTTCTCCGCGTTCTCGAGGCGATTGGTGAGTTGTTTTTACCCCATATACATATACACGTCCCTTATGACATAAACATACAGCCCCAGATTTCAATCTTGTCCGTACATTCCCGTTCCTTGCGGACAAACACACGCTAATCGAGAGCGGGTTGTAGTCACCACCCCTCGTCCCCCCCGTCCGTAAAGGCCCTTGCGATGCTGCGTGCGTCCCTCGCTGCGCCGTATCCACCTTCCAAGCCCGATGCGCCGCCTCTCGATTTCAACCTAGAGGTGATTGAGTCCAAGCCTCCCACGCCGGATCAACTGCGGACTATTCTTGCGTACTTGGCACCCAAGGATTCGGGTACCACGGCGCCGCCGTCATCATACGCGTTATTCTTGTCTTCGCACCCCTCTGGCTTAGGGTCGGACGAACAGCCCCGGAGTGCTATGGGCGTGGCGGAACTCGGTGCGGAGAATCCGAACGCACTCAAGTGGCCGATGGTCGTGGATTGGAACGGTGGGCGTGCGAGCATCGGTGATGTGGATGGGGTTGGCAAGATGTTGGAGGCGCTGAGACAGCGCAGAGATGGGGAGGTGGGTGAGGACGTCGTTCAGCCCAGGGGGTGGTTCTCCTAAGTTCAATGGCATCAGGATCCGGCGTGTGTTAGTAGCTGGTCACAGTATGGTCGTGATTGTTGTATTAGTATGTTCGACAAAAATGACTACAGACCCAAAGGGAAGCTCCGACGTTCAAGTTCTCGACTAAAGTACTGGGAGAATCTTCGTATGTACCATAGACTGTCCACAGGTGAAAGATTATACTCGACGATCCCCTTCCCAGTTGACTATATCGCATGGAAATTATCTCCGAGTCCATTCGAAGAGGAAGGTATGGAGTTCGGTGCACCCGAAGTAGGCTGACCACCGAAACCGACGGAGACGTCGGATGCTGAACTTGAGGTGATCGATGGACTGCTGGTGGAAGAGCTAGTAGGACCACTGGTGTTGGCTTTCGAGCCGGCATCGCTGTGCTTATTCAACGTCCCGCCCACTGCTCCGCCCACCACGGCACCGACAACGACGACGGCGATGACGAAAAGAGTGATGACACCGTTACGACTGCGCCAAAAGGATGGTTTGGTTCTTGGTACTGCTGGAGTGTGTGGGAGAGAGGTAATCTTCTCCTCAGGACCGGTTTCTGCAAAGCCCGGTATCAGAGGCACGGGGTTGGGCTGAGGTGCCTGCGAGTGTGGGTGGCGCACAGAGGGTGTGCGCCGGGGTTCGAGCAGGTCGACATCGTACCCTTGCTACGAATCGATAAGTCGAAAAGGAAGACACGAGGCTGTGCTCGAAGCTCACTTGCAACTGTGCACGACTCGCTTTGGGGGCCTCGTCGAGTAATGTGTGGTCATAGGTTGACATTGGCTTGTGTGTTGGACCTCACGCCCGCAGCACCGTGACGGGGAGGAGTTGGCACAAGATGGAGGGTCGCACGGAGGTTAAGCGCTCACTGTGCGCCCTGAGAGAGCACTCGAAGCATTCCGTACAGCCTCACGAACGTTCCTGAGCACGATCGATAGCACTCCTATCAACACGCGGAACAGAGCCTACATATCACCGGCAACGATAAAAAAATGGGTGGTAACTAATTTCCCACGGTGGTGTTCGGGTCGTTGTCTTTCTCCTTTCGTTTCGGTGCCGCACTCCTCGTCCTCGTCATCCTGACCAGTCTGCTCGACGCCTCAGGGATCAAACCATACCCATCCTTCGCGCTTTGATTGCTGATCACAGTCCAGGCCGTTCTATTTTAGGTCCGGTCTGTCTCCACTGATCCACGCGTTCTCGAGGGCATGCTCATAACGCCATGCCTTCATTTCTGAACAAGGTATTTGGTTATAAGAAGCATGACGACAAGGACCCGGCGCGTACGACGCGCGACGCTTCCGATAATGCTTTGCTCGACGGAAAATACGAGGCAATTTCCCCCAGCCTTTCTCCTGCAGTCGCCACTTTCTCCGACGCTCAGTCACCCAAGGAATTCTCCTTTTTCAAGTCCAGGTCCCGTGGCATTTCCCAGAAAACCGCCCAGAAGCACTCAGAGGCTGTCCCTCACCTCACACTGCAGCTCCCCATTTCCAAAGGAAATTCGAATTCTCGTACCCTAAGTGCCGTCTTCGAAGCAGATCCCACCTCGCTTGCACTTCTCGATGATGCTGTCATCGCTGCCAAGCGCCTCAATCCTTTGGAAGCCCTCGTGCTCGTCCGCGCGTGCGCACAGGCAATTACCGAACGCGGTATGCCTTTGTACCGTCTTGCATTGCTCGTTTTCTCATCTTTCCAAATTAGGTGTGGAAACTCTTGGAATCATGCATCCTCATTGGTTTTCTGCATCTCCTGATGTTCAACGCAAACTGATTTCCCTCTTTATTCGTTCATTAAATCCTGACTCTCGGAAAACCACGCTCTCTCCAACAAACTCTTCCTCGGCATCTGACTTTGAAACCGAGCTGCGTTATACGCGGTCACCCCATGACGTGGCTGCCGTTCTCCGTTGGGGTCTCCGCCATCTCGCGCTTGAAGATAGTCACTTCGGTAAAGACAGCGCCGAATGGGGGTGGTATAATTCATTTTTCCATGCGGAACGCGGCGCGTCATACCCCCCCAAAGCCTTCTCCGAACTATTGCTGCCTCATTTGCCCTCTTCCCATATTGAGTTATTGACCGCGACGCTTGGCCTAATATCATCTCTCGCGTCCCACGCAGAGACAATCGGTATTTCTGGAAGCAAACTTTCAAAGTTCTTGGGTCTTTGGCTTCTCTTGGCTTCTCGAGCGGAGCAGACTGATGATTGGAACCAGTTCTATGCTCGGTGGGATCGCGCAGGCCGAGTTCTGGAACACTTGTTCCTTGCCCGCTTGAGGTGAGCTTGGACGCGTGATGGGTCATTCCCTTGCTTACTGACGATATCGCAGGGAGGAATCTTTCGCTCAACGTTTACCGACGCGGCTTCAGGAACTGGTCAAGTATTACCCATACAACAAGGGTCCTCCCGCCACAACAGATGATCTTCTTTCCCGTCCTCGCTTTTCTACTCGCCAATATGACGCTCTTTTTGTCCGGGTCGAGACTCTTTTGACACACAATGCCGAGCGACCAAGACGTAACCCAGTCCAACTCCTTCTCGAAGCCTTCCAACTTCCGGTCGATGATAACTCTCCCGGAGACGAGTGTATAGTGCTTTGGAACGCCCTCAAGGCCACAGCTCTTGAAGAGGCAACTTCTGATTCAGAAGGACCTCAATTTACTCGTATCTTCGTGGACGAAACAATTCAGCTGCTGTCTTTAATGGCCTCTGATAGCACTGCGCCGATGTCTCCCGGGCTTTTGAGCCCACCGATCGGCAGAGTTGTCTCTCGCAAGCGCTCCTCTTCCCTCACCAAGTTTCTCGAGAATACATTCCCGAAATCAAGTGCAAATAATGAATCTACCCCCATATCTCCTATTTCGCCGTCTTCGACAGTGACCACAGATTGGGCGCAATTTTCTCTGAGCGGTTTTGGTGGCACCACCACCACGCAGCCGCTATCTATCCTCACAGACAAGGATGATGACGTTGAGGTCTCTCTACCCCCTATTTCACGCAAGTCTAGCCGTCACCGTGGCAAGTCGCGCACTCGCAGACAACGTTCTGAGGACCAAGAACCTTTTGATGCCTCTGAACGCGAGAAATCCATTGTCGAAACCAAACTTGGTTCGATACACGTGGTACAAGTCGACGAGGCCTTCATTGACTTCTGGAGTGATGCTATCGTCGATCCCATTTCTGCCAATTGGCCTACATTCGTCGTTTGCGGACTGAAACAAACGCCAAGTGCGGAGCAGCCCATCCGCTGGCTCGTTATTGAACAAGCATACAGTCAGCAATCTCCTCGCGCACCATCCCCAGATGCACGTAGAGGTCGTTCCCCCCGCCCGTCTTTCAAATCTGACATCTCAGGATTCCGTATCAACACGGTGCTCTCGTCTGCTCGGAAGCGTTTCAGCGTATTCAGCAAGTCGGTTACCGACTTGGACCTCAGGAAGTCGGGTACCAAAAATCCAATCACGGGAGAACTCGGAGAGATCCTTGTTGAGGAAGAATCTACAGTCGCATCTGCCCCTTTTAGGATGGATCATCATGTCAATGGTAATGGCCCCGTTGCTGCTGCTGTCACCGGTGGTGTGGTAGCTCTAGCGGATATTGCCGATCAGGTGAAAGAGGACAAGATCTCCACCGCGCCTGTCGCTGCCGCTCCATCCGCAGATCTGATGTCCGCTTCCAAGGTGAGGATTTATTACCTTCGAATTCCAATTGCAAATGCCGACCTTTCCAACGAGAAGTCTGACGCCACCCAGATGGCAGTGGAGGTACCCTCAGTTGAGCCTACCCCACATTCCCGGGGTGGATTCAACGGTTCTTCCGAAGTGCCACGTTGCCCTGTAGAAGAGGTTGTTTCTGTTGAGCCAGGTTCTTCAAGCATCTGTGGTGTCGTTAACACCAAGGTTGACAATAAGACCGGTCCCGTTGCGGAGATTACCCCGCCGATGGCGGACACTCCTCACTATCTGTCCTCTACTCAGGGTAAGGGTAACTCCACGGTCTTCGCTCCAGGGCCCGTACTGACCGCGGAATCTTCTATAATTGAATTTCTAAAAGAACACGGCGCCGTCCAATCCGAAGATCAATTGGTCACTCCGCCCGCCGAATTTGCCGGCGGGCCGTCCGACGTTGTCCAGGCTGATGTTGCCAATGGTCCTCGGGAAGACGCGGAAGCTGTTACCACAACGCTGGCAGCCTCCCTCGATACCGTCCACGTAGCGGTGGCAACACCCGTCGCTCCGCTTACACCCGTCAATGACGAAGTATCTGAGTCCGCCGCGGATCGACTCCATGTGGTTGGAGAAAAAGCTTCCGCTGATCTCGCAGCGGCATCTACCGTCGAATCAGCTGGTCAACACGAGATTACTGATGATCTTGCTTCGGAATCTGCAGTCGATGCCCAGGACAAGATTAATATCGTTACTGCGACGGGAGCTCAAGTGGAAGCAGATTCGACTGCTTCGGTGGTTGATGGGGTTGAAGAAGCAACGGAAGTTACCGAAATACCTACGCCTGCTCCGGAACTTGCTGCCTTGGTGGAGGAGACTCCTGTTGCAGAGGTCACGGTTTCTGCCTGTGCTGCCAAGATCGTCGTCGAGGACTCTGCCCTTCAACCCGTGGCCGCGGAGTCGCAGGTCATCTCGGAAGCAGAAGAGTCATGCGCCACCTCCCTCGTGGTGATCGACCAAGCCGTCGACAGCAGCGATCAAACCGTGACTGACGGAACAAATGAGATTGCGGACCAAGTACCTGACCGAGAAGCTCGAGCTGTTGTACAGGACACTATTGTTCAGCCCTCAGAAGGCGACGTTCCTGCTGGCATGGTGTCCGTCGGGCAGGACGTGGCTCCTGTCGAGGCACAGGCTCAGACGGCGACTGAGAACCTAGTCCTCGAGGCTCCTATCCCTGAGTCTCCTGCTGCGGAACACGCGGCATTGACCGATGAAATTCCCAGATCAAAGAATACGAACGAGGAGAATGTTCCGACTACTGCCGTCGAATCTGGTGCGGTGGAAACGAGGACAGTGGAACCCGAAGTCGAAGCCGCTGTCGAAGGTGGGATTTCCTCACTTGCATCTATCGGTGTGGTTGAAGAAGCGCATGCTTCCGTAGATGCCCAGTTCCCTGTTGACGTACAACTCGACGTGTTATCAACGGACTCCATTCCAGAAGCTGCGACGGCCCCGTCAACTACGGCGGATGAGATCAGCGTCGTCAAGGCGGAGGCCCAGCTGACACGTGATGCAACCGGTGAAGATCCCGCTCCAGAAAGCCTGCCGAATGAGGAGATTCAAGAAGAGGTTACCGTTGACGCGCCCGCTCAGTTCACACTAACCAGTGCTTCTACTGACTCCGAAGTCGCCGAGAACAAAACAACGGAAGTAACTACCGAGGAAGTACAGATCCACGTGGAACACGTGGTCCCATCAGCAAACGAGCCCGTTGCCACGACGGACGGTGTCATATTTGAAGATCCCGTTGGCCGGGACGCGCACGCGACCGCAACAGGAACTGAAGAGTCATCAAGCGAGCCTAGGTCTCAGTTCGTTGATGAGGCCACGAGTCTCCCTATCGTTGCTATCTCTGCCTCCGAAGGGGAACTTGCTGCTGTCGAGGCGGAAGTGCAACTCGAACATGGAGCTGTGCATCTTGCAGATCATGAGGCGTTGGGTGTCGCTGAAGATGCCAAGTCAAGCCCTGAATTTCGAGGAGACTGAGCCTACCCCGGTGGAAGCATGATTTTTTTTTTCAGAGGGCTCATTCATTCGCGGTCTTTTTTTTTTTTCTAATTTTCGTCCTCGTTCCTCATGTCGACCAGTTTCCTGAAGAAAAAGAAACGCACGCCCGACAGAGAAGTTCTTTTTGCCTCCATATTTTCATATCATCTGGTGGTGCATTTTTTCTTGAAGTTTCGTTCTTCTTTTGCCTCATTTTCTGTCCCATCCACGTTCATTCATCCTGGTTATATTCTCCCACTACTATTCGACAATCTTAACACATGGCCATTGCTAGCATGCTATCTTACACACAAGTCTCCGCAGTTTTTTTTGTGCCCCTCCCCCGTTACCTGAAATTTGATTCGAGCATTCCATGTATGATATCCTCTCTGATCTTCTCACGCCATATTCGTTTTCCTTCTCCTCCGCTCTCACTTCCTCTACTCGACCTTGGTGCTTTCAACGTTCCAGTACTCTTGGGCGTAGTCCTGAATGGCACGATCGGAGCTGAATTTACCCATCTATCACATGTCGTCGGATACCCTCCTTAACACGTCGATTTGCAATCGATTCAGTAATTTAACGCACCTTGGCGCTCGTTCGGATGCTCTTCTTGATCCATTCGTCACGATCGTTGTATGCTTCATCCACCATGCGCAGCGCTTCAATGTCTGACGACGTCCGACAAGTAAACAACTATGTGAAACTCGAAAAAAAGGCAAGGCGCACAAGAGTCGAAATCTTCGGTGAGCAGATAATAGTCTCCTTGCCGGATGGTATTGAGAAGTCTGTTGCCGACATGCAGAACGGTCGAGAAGGAACGAAGAAAAAACCGCGTGAACGTAAGGATGTGTGTGCGAAGCAAAGGAGAAAAACAAAAAACAAAAACGTACGGTTCGTAGATGTTGTCGTCGCCAAACAGGCCTTCCGAGACCACCCTTAACACGTTGGCGAGCGCGGGCGACTTTTGTTCGATCGGCACAGAGTGGTAGGCGTGCTGGTATCGCAAGTCTTCCACGTCGGGCGTCAGGTTTCCGAAAAAGACTAGGTCGTCATCGTCATCGTCAGCGGCTTGAAGTCCAGTATTACAAAGCAGGAGACGCTCACAGACGTTGCTCTCGCCGACCTCTTCTGCAATCTCGATGTTGGCGCCATCGACGGTGCCGAGCAGGAGACCGCCGTTCAAGCAAAACTTCATGTTGGACGTCCCGGATGCCTCCGTGCCTGCTGTCGAGATGTGCTGGCTGATGTCCGAGGCGGGTATCAGTATTTCGGCCAGGGTGACGGAGTAGTCGGGAAGGAAGAAAACGCGGAGGTAGTCTTGGGTGTCCGGGTCTGCATTGACCACACGTGCAACATTGATGATGAGGCGAATGGTCTGGGAAGGCGGTCAGCGACGTGGATGAATGTACGCAGCGATAGTGTATACCAATTTGGCGATGTAATCTAGTGACGGGTAGAGTTTCAGAAGAGCGGAATGCTAAGACGGACGAGAACTTACAGCCCGGGGCAGCCTTCCCAGCAAAGAAGACGTTCCTCGATGTGACTTTCTTTCTTTCTCCCGGCGTCATTGCTTTCAAAGTCAAGTAACGCTGTAAAATGTAAAACAAAACAAGCTCAAGAGTTCTGTGCTCGCCAACTCACATGTATAACACCAAGGATATTAAGCGTCTGACGCTGCATATGATATCAGCTCCTTGATTCACATGAACCCTTCGAGGAAGACATACCTTGTACTCGTGGATCCTCTGTACCGACGACAGGTTAACCTAGGTGGCAAAACGAGAATGATGCGTGCTGATCTCACCTTGATCTGAACGTCGAATAAGGCGTTCGTATCGACTTTGAGCCCCAGAGTGACTTGCACGTAATGAGCCAATCTCTCCTTGTTGGCCTGCTTCACGGATGCCCACTCCGCCCTGAAATCCTCATCTTCTACGTAATCCAACAAACCTTCAAGTTTCGACAGATCCTTCAGCCATGCGCTCTTGGGGATATTGAGTGTATCAGTGATGAGCTCGCTCAACCGTGGATTACACTAATGGTACTTAGATGTCAGCGGAATCTCGCTTACAAGAACAATGAGACGCACCTGATCAAGCCAGCGCCGCGGAGTGACTTTGAAAGATCCGTTTGTCATCTAGGTATCTGCAGAAATTCTGGAGGACACTTACTGCCATTCGTGACGTTTCCGAACCTCGCATGACATTAGGTGACAAGCTCCAAGGAGAATAAAAGAACCTACTTGCTATAACCAAAGTAATCCACAAAGTCTTGGAAGAGAGTTGTCCTGACCAAGTCGCTGTGCAACTAAGGCGACTCTTCATACCTACGTGAGCAGAAACTGAATTGCAAAACATACCTCGGCAACGCCATTGACCTTCCGGCTTCCTGTTTGAATGATTATGCATCAGAGGCTCGTCGATGCATAAAAAAAAATCACTAACCAATGCATGCCAGATGCGCCATGCGAATGTATTTCGGGAAACCCTCTGGAAAACAGCATTTAAGTAACTTCATGCAAGAAGAGTGACATCATTCACCTTCGATCAAAGACATTCTTGCCAACCTATCACGATCTCCAGGGAACATGTGTTCGACAGCTAATGATGACGATGAGCATGAGCATAATGAAACTAGTTGACAAGCACCCACACTGCAAAAAGAACCTTCGAAGCCAATCATGTCGCACCGTTCATTCAGAGGATCACAGAAATAGACTTACAGATTCTGTAAACATCGGAGTGGGGTTAGTGACATCTTCCTTTCAAAGGAGAACATAGGAGGGACTGACTATATCAAAGATGATTTGCATATGTCTAAAAGTGGTAAATTGATGATGTCGCGCAAGGGTACGAGACAACATACCGAGGCAACAGATGCTCCAGCAGGGGGACAGACCATTTCTCCAATGCTTCCTGTAGGCGAATTTTTGTCAAGACAGTGGGAATTGATAAAGTATGGCATCACCGACAGGGAGCACGGTATGGTTGGTGAAGAAGAAAGTCTCCGTGACGACCTTCCACGCTGTTGCCCACGGCAAGTCTTCGTCGTCGAGCAAAATCCGCATCAGTTCCGGGATCGCCAATGTTGGATGAGTCTGTGAAACTATTTCAAACAAAGTCTTGACAAAAAAAGACTTCATAATGCACTGACGTCATTCAGCTGAATTGCGACATCTGATAACCGTCAGGTCGAGCAAGAAGCGGATTTCCCACTGGCAACTCACATTCAGGCAATTCTGTGATAGGTTTACCAAGGTTCTTGAACCGCCGTAAGATGTCTGCAAGACTCGCTGCTGTCCAGAAGTATTGTTGTTTGAGCCGTAACTCCTTCCCAACTATCAACACAACCATGAGCAGACGATCAACCGGTGTACAGGACGTATCCGCTCACAAGTCGTGTGGTCGTTGGGATAAAGCACAGAGGTGATAGCGGCAGCACTGTTAGAAGATTCGACGGCGCGCTCATAATCTCCAGCTATGCGAAATCAGTCAGTTGACCGACTTCATCTCTGCCAAAGTCTCCTCACCGTTGAAGCTGTTCAAGTCGAAACCTCTCTTGGGTCTACTCTCCCAAAGGCGAAGATTGTTGGTATTCCTGGTGTCATATCCTGGAATCATGACGTCATACGCAACTGCCACCACTTCCTGTCCGCCATGCCAGACGCCACGCCCGCTCCCATCGTGATACCTGTCTGCGACACCGTAAAAGCGGATTTCATACGTGACATCGATACGGGGCAGTTCCCAGGGATTGGAATTCTCAAGCCACGGATCAGGCGCCTCCAGTTGCTGACCATCTGGGGAGATAAGCTGCTGGAAGATACCATACTTGTAACGCAACCCGTATCCCCAAACCGGGAGTTCTTGCGAAGCTGATGAATCGAGATAACACGCTGCGAGCCGCCCCAGGCCGCCGTTCCCCAACCCAGCGTCTCGTTCCCGATCCAGGAGGTCTTCGATATTGAACCCGAGCTTGTCTATACCTTCTCTGAATTTATCTTTCAGTCCAAGGTTGAGGAGCGCATTGTCGAGCGCCCGTCCCATCAGGAACTCGAGAGAGAGATAATATGCGCGCTTCCCCCCCTTTCGGTTCAATTGCAATTGCGTATCGTTCCAGTTGATCTAGGGGGAGACGGGCATCATTTCCGAGAACTAGCACCGCCATCCGTCATAGCGGACACTCACGAGCAAGTCATCGCGGACGGACAAGGCAGTCGCCTGATAAGCACCCAGATCATCCAGACTGTACACTTGGCGTGCCAACGATGTCTGAACGTGGTTCACGACGGATCTTGTGATCGACTGCACGGCTGCGAATCGTCAGCACCACAGACCGGGGCAAGATAAAGCGTTTCCGATAACGCACTCGTATCGAGCTGTCTATAACCGTCCTTCCACACTTCCTCCTCTCCCCTGGGCCATTTTTCTTTTCCAGAGTCATCTTTCTCCGGCAAGTAGCCTGGAACGAAACGATACGCGACATATTTACTTCCAAAAAAAAGCTTTTACGCACCCGTGAGAGTCCTGACATGCCTGCGGGGGCGTATTGGTTTGCCAATGGTTGTGGGATCGAGGATGGATGTCATGACGAAGTGGTGTTGTTCGTAGGAACAACCTTGATGAGCTTATAAGGCTGACACTTTCCCAGAGGAATCAAATTGTCAATCGGGGGTTCAAAATCGTTATCTTAGGGGTGTTTTGACCCAGACCGTTATCCCACTCGCAACTCGATCAAACCACCCCATCGCCATCCATCGATTTCCTTGGTGAGTACTATTCTTACCTCACTGACCGCTTATATAATTATGTAAATGCAGATCCGCCTTATAGGGACGCGAAGCGGAGCTGTGTAGTAACTCGCTCACGATGAAGAAATATCCACCCGCCTGATTCGATATACCTTCTAGTTCCCCTACCCCAGAATGATGTCATGGTGTGAGATAAGATTAGTGCTTGACCGAACACCACATTTACAAATTCATTATGAAAGAGTAAAGTTCAACGTACGGTGATAGCATAGCTTGATTATCTTCTCGACATAGCGTGCGATCAGCTTGCATTTCTCTGTATCGGTTAGACTACAAGCGTCTGCAAGGTCTTCGAAGAGTTCCATAGTCTCGCCGCTGGAAAAGGAGGGGGCCCAACCAGAAGCAGGCGCTTGATGGTGAGATGAGCGGAGGTGTGGAGACGAGGGGGTCAAGGACAGAGTAGATACGAACGAAGTGGACGGGTTAGCAGGATTAGATGAGGGTGGACGTTGTAAAGTAGCAGCGCGCAGACTTGATCTGGGGAGGGTGCGTAAGGGGATGGAGTTAGCCAATAAATGACACGGTACAAACAAAAGGCGAGGGGAGTAGACGAACGGACCTGAGTCAGTCCTGTTAATAGGCAAAAACGGTCGTCTTCTGATGGAAGCTAGCTATTCGTCGATACAGGCACTGATTTATATGGAGCAGCACGAAACAACTCGAAGTACCTCGAAAGTTTGACTCGGACATGGCTGCAAAGGATCGAGTGAATATGTGAAGTATGGAGAGCAAGACGAGCCATGCTCACTTCTCCGGTCCGGAGTGCTTCTTATGCAGTCGATTTCTTCTAGTTTGGTTCTACTAGGAAGCGGAGCGTGTTGAGCAAGAGAAGGGCATGAGAGTGTATCGGACGCGCAGGGTGGCATTGCATTTCCTGCGAGAGACGGACGCTGCCAGTGGCGAGGGTCTGAAGTGTTGTTCGCCAAGCACCTTGCAGCGTAAATAGGACGTCTTTGCCTCAGCCCACTTACTACGCTCTTCAACGCTCTTGAACCCAACGAATCCATACCCATGCGATGGGTCGCTTGGGATATTCAACAGTCTGCACCTGCGCACACACGAAAACAAAAGGTTCCTGAAAACTTGTTTGAACCACTCTGTCGTCCCGAGGGAAATCATTGTTCAAACATGCTGACAAGAGCTCATATTTATTGGAAACTGTGATTGTTGTAATCG
>JBBPOM010000247.1:0-34894 GCA_038091455.1 Leccinum uliginosum
TACAATATTGTCAGTCGTGCTATGTTTAGACACGACATAATCTTGCCACTAACCAATATAGATTGCATCGACGTTCTATTTCTTCGTGAACCAACAAAGTTCCATGCTGCGAGGTGAAAATGACTACATCAGCAAATCACAATTCCCAGAAAAACTCTCATAGCTCCATGTAGTTTCTCATAATATATCAGCATTTCCATATTCTGCTATAGCACAGCAAAGCCACATAGCACCAGAGCAAACTTGATATGGATGGTCAGAATCAGCTATAGCACAGCAAAGTCACATAGCACCAGAGAAAACTTGATCTGAATAGCCAGGATGGGTGCAATACTGCAGAGGTTGCCAGCCTTGCATAGCACTGCAGTGTACAAAGAAACCAGCATCAAACTGTTCAATGGGCCAAAGTTCATCTTAGAAATTCAATTCCGACTCGGAGTCATAGTGCGGAACTTCGCGCTCGATTACTAATTACTAGCACTTGCAAAGGTAGTCTAACTAGTAGTAATCAATAAATTTCAACCTAATAATGCTTTGTCGACTTGCACACGTGGTGATTGGTTCTTCTCCTCCTCGTTGCTCGCCGCAAGCAGGCTCGGCTGCTCGAGCATTCGCTCAACAGGTGCTGATCCATCACCGTGCACAGGTGTCACCTCCAGGGGATAATGACGAAACGACGCCGGACTAAAGGTCCGCGACTTCGTCTGCTTCCCGCTCCCCAAACCGTCCTGGCTGTTAGACGGAAACCCGTCGTTCTCCCGTCTGCCTTCCGTGAACTACGAACTCGTTGCCTTGGGACGGCCTCCAGAGGCAAATTGGTCATCGGTAGCCTTGGAGACGTCCCATGGCTGTAAAGAGGAAAAATCTCTACCCTGGAATGCGGGAATAAGTTTGTACGATCGTCCAACGCCGATCACGAGATCCCCGCGTGCGCTCCAGGCCAGCTGCTTCAGCGTGTCGTGTACTGCATGGAGCTCCAGATCTCCGACCTTGTTGACCACTATGATTTCGGACGTTAATGAGAACGGACGCGAATGAGGCACGAGAGTAAATGATGCGAGAGGTCGAGTCAAAGGTTTTACTGTCAACGGTATAAGAGATCCGTCGGGCACATGCGAAGATATGTCGTAAGGCTTACTTCTACGCGTATCAGCGAGGACAAAACAGAAGCCTCATGCAATTCAGAAGAAGTTTGCTTTACGCCAGGAGCTGCAGCCCACGCCAGGTTGGTCCAGGACCTGCGAGGTACCCGCGAATGTGACGAATCCCTCGACCGATCTCCGTCGGACGCACCTGTACCCTGTGCGTGCAAAAGATCCCAGAATCTTCCATAGCTTGAGTCCTTCTCCATCGTTGCTAGTCGACCTCTGCGAGAACTCGAGAATTCGATGTGATGTATGACAGAACCAGGGCGCGGTCGCGCGCCGTCAACGGCGGCTTCTTTTTCGGAGAAAGTAAGAAGAGGGTTGGATAACTTACGGACATCCCAGATAGTAACGATCGCGTCACCGCAACAAGCAATCTGGTTAGCCCATCCGTGGTGTTGGTGGCTATCCTGCTGAGACCACCTCGGTCCGTGGCTATCCGAGGATGGGGCCGGGTCACGCTCGCTTCTTCACCAGGGACGTTGTTGGCTATTGACAGAGTGGGGATACAGGACTGTACGTCCCAACGCCGCGGACCTTGTCGAGGCCGACTGTAAGGTAATTCGTGTCAGCCTCAGAGAAAGCCAAAAACATTACATGACCGCGAGTTGCGTACGGTGAGAGAAACTACGGGTCCGCTAGACAAGACACCGTTCCTGGTCGGTGACCTTCGTCGCTTCGAGGTGAACAGGGTCAGCTTTCCTATAGTACTTGATGCCAAGGACGTACCGCGATCGACACCTTGTGCCCGCCGTGCTTCATCAAGTCCTGAGCGAGCTTCTTGTTTCTTCCTGATCGATTCAATCTCCCGTCTCGCGTGGTCGATCTCCTTCTCTTTGACGTCTCCCTGTTCTTTCTGCTCATCGATCAGCTTCTTGGCGCGCGTGAGCTCCGCGCGGGACGCCTCCTCCTTTTCTTTGCGTACACTCAGCTCCAAGAGGAGCTCCGTGCCAGGAGCGCTGTGCACAGAGAGAGGGCGCGCCGTTCGGCGTTGGCTGCGGCGACAAGTTTGGCGGACTGGGCGGACTGGTGGGCAACTTGTTCATCGTAGGTTGGTCGATCATGCGCACAGCGCTGTAGAGCACCGTTGCAAGGGTGCTCAAGCAGGTACGCACGAGCTCGGCCAAGGACGTGATGGTGTCATAGAGCGAGTGGCTGCTCCGACCGGAGACAGCGAAATTGCCACAGCGAACAAAGGGCTCGTCGATAAAGGAGAGACGGCCTGTGGCATGATCCATGCGGACGCTGAGTTCGCCACGGCGTGCACAGCCCATAAGGTAGACTTTGGCTTGTTCAGGGCCAAAGTCGCTGAGGATTTGACGAGGTCGAAGAGTGTACTTACTTTGACGGTGCCGTAGACCTGTGAGAGTTGAGAGGAAGCGGGAGAGGAGGATACGGGAGATGATGGGGCGGTGGCCACCATTCGGAGAATCGCTGGCACAGACTGAGGAGAGGATGGGTGCCGTGGATGCGCAGGGAGTGACGGTGTCGAACGAATCCTTGAGAAAGTCGTAGAGGATCTTGATCCGGGCTGGGGAGATGCGGAGGACATCTCTCGAAAGCTGGAAAGCACAAGTTAGGAAGTGTTGGTAAAGAGAAGGCGGCTTACAGCATCCTTGAGGAGATCGGCGCGGGTAGGTACCTTGGGTAGCTCGGGGGCTCGACCAGGCTCGGGTAACCCTGGAAAAGAAGAAGAAAAAGAATGTTACAACGGGTTCAAAGTTTGATCGAGCGCCAGATACCCACCGTCACGGTTGTGCGCCTGCGAAACTATACGGCACAAGTAACAAATTCTCACATGATCAGTTCAGCGATGAGGGCGTGTCCAGGCTCGCCGTCGGCGATGGTAAGAGAAGGCTCCGTCGCGATGCGATTAGTGTGCGATAGCCTGGGAGTCTCTCAATTTGAGTCTTGCCACCGATCTCGTGGATGAGAGTGGGCAAGGATGGTTTTCGTGAGCAACGTCCGAGTGGGGCGCGACGCGGACCTAGTTGAACGCCTTGAAGGCCCTTGTAGGTGAGAGCGAGGATGGAACGATGAAAGGTTTTGAAGGGAGCTCCGATGATCGTGGACTTAAAATGAATTCGGTGGGGACGCCATGGGGTTGGTGATAAGGAAGAGGAATAGGAGGGGAACAAACTTTTACATAAACACCGGGGCCAGTACAGTGGAGAGAGAAGACTGCATTGCACGCACGTCTCCTTGCGGAAAGACGACCTATATTATAGGCTTCGAGACTCGAGAGAAATGTTGGTTCTCATCAAGAAACTTGAAGTTTCTTACGGCAGACTTGTCACCGCCGGGTCACCCCGCGAACCCTCGCGCTTACTAGCATGCGATGCGATGGACGCGAAGCCTTGGGAGAGTACGCTGGCGCTATGGCCTATGATACACATTAAGGACATCATCTAATAAGTAGATACTGACATATATATCCAACAAACAAGCACACTTCATACTTCAGATTCAATGCGAAGACTTGACTCTCAACCCGAGTCCCAGAGTCCCCTGAGCAAAATTCCCTTGTCTTCCCCTTTCTGAAAAGGCAGGCTTCGCATTCCAACTGAATGTGAGAATCAGTTGGTTGATAGTAGCGACCGCAACGTCGTCATCGCATACCAGGCGTTCGCGCGGCGTGCGTATGTGCTCAAACTCTTCCGCGAACACGGTGTCGCTGTCGTGGGCCGTTGGAAAGTACGAGGGGCGCATGAAGAGAGTGCGAGACGCGTGAGGGTCCACGCGTCCAGGTGTTTGCGTGCGCGTTTGTGCACTCGGTTCCTGTGTTCGCCGTCGTGGGAGGGCAATCAGACGTACCTCCTTGTGCATGCATGTCGTGGGTGAGGGTAGGCGAGCGAGCGACGGTGATGTGCGAGGACGAATGCGGGAGAGGGCGAGGGCGGGCGGGTCGGTGAGCAAGCGAGATAGTGCGTACGTCCGTATGGACGTGTAGTTGGGGTGATGTAGGGAAGGCGATAACGAGGGAAAACGAGGGAGGTAACGACTTACGGCGACCGTCGTATGCTCGCGTTGTGCCGAGAACATACGGCAGTCGTCGCACACCGTCTTGGATGCTGCGAGGGAGGTGACACGGACGACTGGGGCAAAGGCAGTCGCCACATACCGTCCTCGACGCGACGTTGAGGTGATGAGGGACGAGGTGTGAGAATGAGGAAGGGCGAAGGCGGGACAGGAAGACGTACTTGGGATGGAGCGTAAGGCTGGGCCTCATTCTGTTACTATTGATTCATATCAATACCCTGTGCCCGGGGTCCAGGACTGCCCGGCCTCGTCGCTACCACGCAATAGAGAAGGCTTAAACGGCCTACCATCACAGCTCTGTCCACATGACGATCCGCAAACGCTCTGGACACCACCCCATGGGCCGCCTTCCTCTGCTCTGCATTATGCAACCCCAAATTCTGTAACCGCATCTCAACCAAGAACTCCTTGTCCCGGATCGACTGCGACCAGCTGGACCATGGCTGAAAAGACGAGGCGAGACAAACCGATCAGCGCAAATATGCCCGGATAAGCGTGCACGACTGGAAGTACGAAGTACGTCAGTCACATTCCGTGCGCACGCCGAAAAACACTTACACAAAAACTTCTTGCTCAACGGAATGTGGACAAACTCGTGGGCGATTCAAAACATCATCTTTTGCGCGGATGGCGTCTGCTTGGTCAACAAAATTGACAAACCCACACTCCTAAACATAGCAGTGAGTGTCATCCTCAAGGCTCTAGATTAAGCTGACCTTCTCGGGTAGCAACCTCAAACTCTCGATGGCACCGTAGGGGGCAAAGACATGGATCAACTCTACGCTGGTCACGGCACTGTCCAGGTTACCAATCCAGAGTGAGCGAGTAGGTGTCTGAATATCTCCCGCACTCTAGTTGAAGTTGAAGTTTAACGATGACGGGAATGTCAAGAAAAATAGAAAAACAACTGACCTCTTTGCGAAGGCTGCAGAGGGTGCCGGGGGTGGTGTTTTACCGGAAGAAACTCTTGTCGAATAGGAGCCATTGTTATCGGAGGTAGATAAAGACATTATAGGGCTTGTTTTCGTGTGCAATTAGAGATTACCGTTTGGTTGTGGATGAAGATTAACGGACGTCGAGCGGGTCCGCTTTTTTCATGCAGTGGGTGGAATAAAGAAAAAGCCAAGCTGGGGTGCCAGAAGAATGAATGGGTGACGAGGTACACTACTCCCGCTGGCAAAAGCAGCATGATGAATGGAGCCGCCAACAGTGGCAAAATGATCTCCTTGGTCGTGTGACTAGGATCAGGATGCGCCCATCCGTTAATCAGCAGCTGCAGTTGTAAGGCGGGTTAGCTCGCACACGTCGAATAATGAACGGCTACTGGTACATACCACGTGCAGCACGTCGGACTGTCGGCAGGGCAGTTGTAGCCTCCGGCGGAGCCGTCGTATGACGATCTTGCAATACACCAGTTCAAGTGACCACATATCGACCAACTGGATGGTCGGAACCATCGTCGGATGAACCGTCAACCGAACGGGCAAAACGATGTAGAGATCCACAACAAGGCCCAGCAGGATCGGAATAACGACGCCGAGGAACGTGCCCCAAGTACGCCATCTTGGTGGCCCACAAAAGACGCTGCTTGGCAAAGTACACCGCAAAATCCGCCCAGGGTCCATCGCCCGTAACACGTTGGCGCCATCGGTCCATGCCTTGTGCCGCTTTCCCGACCAAATAACACGCCCAGAGGATATAGAAGCCCGCGAGGAAGGAATAACCGTCGTGAACCAAAGGGAAAGAGACGAGCGCGAAGAAGTGTCTCCCGACTTGCACCAGGACCGCAATGCATATCCCCGCGACGATCGCCATAATCGTCCAAACCGCCATAACAAAGGCAACGATCCTCATGCGGAATCGGGGAGCGAAATACACCACGATGTAATCATCTTTGATGTTTTGTTTTGCCTTGACTGCTTCCGCATTTTGAGATGCTCTCAGCGCAGCAGCGTCAGTGCGATGTCATCCAGGCCATTCAACAGACATTGGCGCCGGAATGGATCCACCGCAAAGCGAATCGCCTGCTCGCAGTTATCTCGGCTCTCTTCCTGTTTCTCGAGATCGACCTCGAGCTCCACGCCCGCATCTGCATCCGCAGCAAGTTCTTTGCACTCCGCTTGAGAGAGTGCCAACGGGAGCATGCCATTTTGCATAGCGTTGCTCCGGAAAATCAAAACTCGGGGCAATGATACAACGAATGCCAAAATCATTCCTGTAATTCATTATTGTCAGTCGTAGTCAGATGGTGACCGAGCCATGGTAGGGGGACTCACAAGCTCCACGCAGCGTGCTCGCGAGAGCTACCACAGCCAAAGTTTGGCTCGCTAACGACAAGAATTCTTGCCTGGTCGTATGGAGCCCGATTCAGGACAAAGTCTGTCTTCTCCCCTGTCTTGGGATCGAAGCGAAGTGCATAGAACAACCCGTTAGACAGTCCGGGACGTTTCAGTCCTTTGAGGAACTGTTTGGGAATGATCATATCTGTGTCGACATTGGCCATGTGCAACGGTGCTGCGATCCCCTTGACGATGACAAACTTCTGAACACCAGAGCTCGAAGACGATGTGGAAGAGGTCCCGGATGGGTGGGTGAGGGGCTGGGGCTCTGGAGGAGGGAGGACAGGGTCTGTGAAGAACACGTGTGGACTCAATTGTTTCAAGGACGACGCTCCGGTGATTTTAGTTTCAGGGGTTGAACCCAACAACTTCCGGACATCAGTGAACTTTCCCTTAATGGCTGCAGCCGCTGCCATGGCAGGACTGAGGAGATGAGTCCGTCGAGGCTCCAGCGCCTTGACGACCTTCAAAGTTGCGGTTACTTGTGCTAGCACAACGCTCGCCAGGCGCCACCCGATCCGGGTTCATACCCACGCACATAGAGCATCCAGCCTCCCTCCAGTCAAAACCAGCGCGCTTGAAGATGATATCTAATCCTTCTGCTTCTGCGTGCTGTTTAACTAACCCTGAACCAGGAACGATCATGGCTTGGACGTTCAGTGACACCTTCGCGTCGGGTCCGGCAGCTAAGACGACTCGTGCAGCAGAGCGAAGATCTTCAATACGACTATTGGTGCAGGAACCAACGAAGACTTTGTCTGACGAAATATTGACCATGCGAGTATTCACATGCAATCCCATGTAAGCCAAAGCCCGCTCTGCACCAGCCCGGTTGGCTGGGTCCATTGTTGCCGGATCTGGTACAGAACCAGTGACGTTCTGAGGAGATGTGCCCCATGTAAGTATATCAGCTCCATTTATCTCTCGTTCAATATCGAACTTTGCGCCGTCATCACTCTTGAGGGTACGCCTATAATCAAGAGCACGGTCCCATGCTTCGCCCTTGGGAGCCAGTGTACGATTGCGGAGGTAATCAAAGGTGATTTCATCGGGTGCAACCAGCTCGAGCACCGGCTTCGATGCTCATGTTGCAGACGCTCATACGACCCTCATGCTAAAGTTGCGGGAAACGGGGCCAGCGCATTCGATAACATGTCCTGTGCCTCCAGCGGTTCCGATTACTCCAATGATATGCAGGATGACGTCCTTCGAGGACACGCCTTCAGCAAGATCACCGTCTACGGTGATGTGCATGTTCTTTCCCTTGTGTTGCACTAAGGTTTGAGTCGCAAGGACATGTTCGACTTCGGATGTTCCAATGCCGAACGCCAAAGAACCGAACGCGCCGTGGGCTGTGTAAAGAGCACATTAATGACTGACAAGTTCTGAAATTACGAGCATACTGGAGGTGTGTGAATCACCACAAACGCAGGTTATACCTGGAAGCTATGAAATGTTCGTGTTGTATACAGTGCCTTTGAAAAAGATCTGGAGGTGTCTTGCGGTGAAACCTTGTTCGGGTCCGATAACATGCACGATCCCTATCGTTCGATCAGATATGGAGTCGCCGGAAGAACACATGTGCCTACCCTGACGTCGGTCCGCCATAAGTACGCGAGTCCAAACTCTTTTGCATTTTCTTCGACGGCCAGACACTGTGCGCGAGAATCGGTTTCTGCGACAAATGTATCGACAGATCTGTAATTCTTGCGCGATATCGTACTTGTATCGAATGAGTATTCTGATCCGATATCATTGCAAAGTCACTCACGGAATGTTATGATCGACAGTCGCTAGAATGCAATCTGGCCTGCGAACGCTCCGCCCAGTTGATCGCCTGCAGGCACTAGTATCAGCAAATGAGTCGACACGAGTGGATATGGAACGTACAGTCCCTCGAACGCCTGAGGGCTCGTGACTTCGTGAACAAGGTGACTGCGAGACAAGCTCGTCATGAGCTGCTCTGGGATTTGCGGGGGTACCGTCTTCAAGAACTTCAGTGGTAGCACGCATGTCTCTAGGGAGTGCAATATTGTCGCTGGCAGGCACCCGACGGAAAGTCCCGTCCCGTCTTGTAGTCACTTCTTCCTTGTCCCTTGCAGATCTCCGGAAGAAAGCAAACCAGGTTTTGTACACCTTTGAAGACTCTTCATCTCGGATCCTGTCGCCAAACATGTAGGAGGTCAAACGTAGCCTCGCAGCCAAGAATTTCCAGACGTGAACTGATGCCTGATAGACGGCCTTGCGAGGCCTCAAGTAGCGCTTCATGTAGGGCAGCACAATTTGAAGAAACAGAAGATCGATCGGGACTTCAGAAAGCGGTTCCCTAAGAATCCTTACGTGAGTTACTCGGAGCCGAGCGAAAGTGAAAATACATAGCCTACCTAGTCCTCCAGCGTATCGGGAATATGGATCGGTTGCCGATGAAAAGGAGGATTGCAAGGCTTCCGACACCACAAGCAACCACCATCGCATACATGAAGGCGCTGATGAGGAGTTTGCGGAATTGAGTAAAGGTGGGTCTCCCTGCAACCCAGTGGTAGAACATCGCTGTCAAGGGATCTTCCGTGAAGAACGCCATCCTCGAGTCAATGGACGCTTCGGGAAATACCCACATCGTGCAAGCATCAAGCATGACACCACATCCAAGTGGGAAAACGATGAGCTCTACGATGATGAACATTGCAACCTACGCCAGATTAGTTTCACTTCACATCCACCGCGACTCGGACGATGCTCACCTTCACAACCAGGAGCTGTTGCCGGATCGCCTTTCTCACAGCTCTACCGACAGTCCTGGCATTCCCGACTGTGAACACGTTCAGATAGAGGGCCAGTATCATAATGCCGACGACGGCATAGCCAAACACTATGGAAAACGCGCGTTCACTGTTTCCGTGACCCAGAACCAGACGGATCCAGGTCTGCTGGAAGCGGCTATACCAACAACGCAAAAAAAAGGTAATCAGAAAGGCTTCCTGGACCCAGAAGAACCCCCACCGTACGCATGCGCCGGCACCAGCGTGCCGGTGCGGTACAGTGCGCGAACCAACGGCTCGCTCCTCGAAGACAACTCGCGACGACCCGTCCCCCCCGCGGGTAACTGGCGGTCCGGGAAGGCCAGGTTGGGCCCCCAATGGGCGTGGCAGGTTGGTTTGTTACTCCCGTGTGCGCGTGCGTGAAGACGGGGGTGTTCACCGTGGTCGGTCCGTCCGGACGCAGCGGGGCGACGCTCACGCCCAAGGCTAGCTGGGCGGTAGGATGTGGGCCGCTGAGGGCCGTCGCTTGTGGAGGGGTACAGCTGCGATAATGCTGATCAGGACCGGGCGCGAAAGGAGGGGTGAGGGCAACAAGTGGGAGGAGCAGGAGGGGGAGGACGAGGACGAGCGCGGGAGTAGGAGAAAGTGCAGCCTGCCAGGAGCAGATGCGGGAAATCATCTATTAGTCATCGATAGTCATCTAGTCATCCCCCCATTACAAGTTCATGTAAGTATTCGAATCTATTTATCTAATTTAAATCTCCGCGACGCCTGGATTCGTGATCCACCACGCTGAGAGCGAGTGCGAACCTCGCGACTCACTCAGGCTTGGCAACTTGAAGATGCATGATATGATGGGCCCGAGTCGCTCCACGGTTCGGCCTAAACCTGTTCGTTACTCCAGCGTCTGTCTATTTAACCGTACTTATCTCCGCAGATTCGCATGGGCTCGAAGATGCCGACACAGTGACAATTGAATAACCTATCGTGATGTTTGGCGATTACGATAAAAGAAGAACAATCAGAAGAATTCCAAATACTTAGTACTACAAAAGTAAGGTAGGAGTACCCAATCATAATATAATCCTACGCGTTTGAATCCATGTTTCGATGCGTTCGTTCGTTTCGATGCGACGTGATTGAAGGATCCGGAATAATTTGGTAATACTAGTAGGAAATTTAAACAGAAGGTGGAGTATACTTACAGTGGAGAAAAAGGGAGTACAATGAAGATAATACATAGAAAGAAAAAGGAAGAAAACGGATCCTCAGTGACAGACATGGCTGGCAGCTCATTGTGTGGAAACAGATACACACAGAAGCATTACAGAAATTGGATTCCTCATGTGCAATCCGAAATAAAATTGCGTGAATTTGTGCCAACACAAACACACAAGACTAGTACTGTCACATGTTCTCTTTAAATTTGTCACAACTCCCACTTGAATTCAGCACATAAGTATAGGGTAAATCGATAGAACGAAATGTCATTGGGTCAGATCGTCCACCATTGAAATATTGATGTTTCGTGGGAACGATTCTCAGATCCAGCTTCGAGGAAGGCACTCAAGCCAACATCCAGAGTCTGAGACGACATGTTCAAATCGACTCGGAGTCAGCATCTGCTTAAATGTTCGTTCCTGGTGCTGTCCACGCGCTCTCGCCGCTCCCTCCTGCCAACGTGTTGAATTGATGGTGGCTCCGCTCCAGGAGAAGCATATTCTCAATATGCTCCGACCAACTCTTGGGTCATATGCAGTACAAGATAGATAAGGTCACGCGAACTTAGTGTCTTTGCGTATGGCCGCGATACGTTGCTTGAGCTCGGAACCAAGGTTCCTGGCCCTCTCACCAAAACGCATGGTGGGAATGGCACTTGACCACCTGTGATTGGCTTGGCGGCCATAGTCATGCACGGCGAAATCGGACATTTGGCCCGCGTATCGTGGGTTCAGTCGTTGCTCGCGGGGATCGGAGAGGTCGCTTGAATCGATGAGCAAGTACAACTGATCGTCCGTCTTGAAGCCCTTGGTGGCATACATGCATGGAAGTACGTAAACCTGAGGGCTCTGTGGAGAGCGTGCATACTTCCTGCAGCGTATTCCTCCTTGAGATTGTATCGGACAAATGGCATTTCCGCGCGCTCATGCCCACTTGAAAGTCAGATGACCAACAAGGACGCCACCCTGACGATGAGATTCACATCCGAACGCGATCGGTAGCCAGAAACATGGGAATGTAATCTAATGCTTATGCCCGGAATGGGCATGGTTGCCTGCATTCAGGAGACCCCTCGAGTCCACATGTGAATCCAGGAGTGTATGTTAGCTATTGTCTTCGGTTTCACCTACATTCTTATTTTTATCTTTCAAATTCCCTGGCTCACTAGAAACAGTGGAAAAACCGGCGGTTGCTATTTGATCAAGGGACATCTGGAGTGTGTATGTATAATTAGCGAGCGTACGGCAACAATTCTCGTAGGTAAGGTGATTACAGTTTGGATTCGATGGAAAGAACGATGGCGTCGGACACTAGACATACTGTGCCTGTAGGCCGTCCGAGATGTAGGACGACGAGCGAGAGCTTGAAGGAATGATTGTACCACCTCGACCCTCGACGAGGTGGCAGCACGCCAAACCTAAAGAAGAAAGAGTAGCGTTGTGGCCGGGGATGATGGACGGCCTCACTGTGAGAATGAACGTGGGGAGTGCAGGTACGAAAGGAAGTGACATGGAATATGGTCCTCCAAGGACATAGAGCAGGGATGTGGTTGCGTGAGACGGTGCGTGTTGGGTGGATCAACGACCGGACATTGCCCAAGATGCACTCTGCAATAACGCCTGTGGGAATAATTTTCTATGCTGATCCGAGTTCCGAAATCCGACTGGTCAATCGACGTCGCAAGTTTCCTATGACGTATACCCATTTGGACCTCTGCGCTACACAGAGCACTTCAAGGTCTCGACAACGGGGTAGATGGCGTCGAACTGGGAGATGGGGAAGTGCTTGTCCATGAGCTCGACACTGTGACGTATGTGTAAGTCAAAGCAAGGAACGAGAACTTGAAGAACGAGTGCACCGGTACCAGACGAGTCTCTACGAAGGATTATTGGCGCTGAGGGCATTAGGTCTGCGATGCAACGCGGCGGTGGAGAACCATGCACACAAGACACTAGTCGGAAACGAACCTTATCGAGACGTGTCCGCTGATCGTCGGCGCGGAGTGGGGGACGAAACAGCGCCATATAAACTTAAGGTAGGGTGCCATCGCGCCGGCGGGGGAGAGGGCAACAGTGTCGATTGATCCTGCCACAATGAGGCATAGAGAAATCGTTGGCGACCCGGCCTACCACGAGAGTGTGTTGAGGTATCTAGAAAGAGAATGAGGAGATATACCGTTGGGAGTCTGAGGTGAGGTGAGTCAGTGTGAGGGAGAAGCCGCCTGCACTGTCGGACTCGTTTACTGCGCCAATCGGTCGTGAATTGGGACCGCGTTAGACCAACTCTCGGGACGGCACATTGAATGAGCAAGGGGCGGGATGGGTGCAGTTTCGAGACTGCGAAAGCTGTCGTCGGGGGCTACACCGACCACGTCCTACTGTGACACTCAGAGGGACTAGAATGGTTGGGGTCGCATTATATTTGGAGAAGACGGGTGGACATTGTCACGAGGACGATTCCCGGGTTGTTCGCAACATTGAACAGAGTCTCAGTTTGTTTGCGTTTGGTAGGATCCAAAGTCTCCGCTTTCCACATCGAGTTCTAGACTGCACAACATTGAGCTCGAACCTCTACTTAGGTATCTTGCAGAAGCACTCTGACCGTCTTGAACAAATACCAATGTGTCCTCTCCAGCGTACCAGCGCACCTGTTACGCACAGCTCGGTTCGTTGGTACCCACTCTCGCAAGTCACAGACAAATAGTAGAAAATTCCTCTCGCCACCAATCGACATGTGTGCCTCCCGGAGAAAAAGGTGTAGTTTCCTTCGTTGTCGAAAATTTCCCTTGAACATTGAACACGAGGTTGCGATGCTTGAGACGGATCACAAGTCGGTACGGTATGTTTCCTATTTTTTCCCTGATCTCGACGCACTTGCTGATGTTTCAAATGTCAGGCAAAACAAAGTCCGACACCAGGTATTGACAGTCAGCAACTCACAGAAACTAGCCCATTCAATGAACGACTCAATCAAGTTACATTGGTTCCGTTTACTCGCCCCGTTTGACTGGCCCGTTTACTATGGTTTTGTAGCTCCTCGCACCCTCTGTTCCGTTTGACATCCCAAGACAGCCCTTCGGAGTGTCATTGGCACACCTAGGGTCAAACCTGATTTTTGGACCATCCCTCGCGATGAAAAGTCAGGCTGTATGATAGCTCTGTGACCTCGTGCGACCAGTATGTTATCCAGGTACGTAGTTTCATACACTACTAATGCTGTCGATCTACATAGATCCAGAATACTGTGGACATTCGCCCGTGGTTCACAATCCACGACCGGGATCATTTTTCGCTGGTGAACAAGGCCAAGGTTAGGTTCCCAAAGCAACTCTCCTTATCATCAGTGTTATGGACTTCTTTTTCCAGAATTCGAGCGCGTACTAGCCACGTATGCTGAGTGTGGAATGAAAAGCACAGTGCGTACGATTTATGTTAGAATTGAACTGATAGTTATATCTATATCTATATCATCATGGAATTACCACCAGGTCGCCTGGGGGAACTGGCGCGGATGTCAGTGGTCCCTCTCTGGATGGATGACGAAGACGCCATGAGGCAGAACGTGCGCCAAAAATATTCCATTGCAGATGGTACGTCGATGACGTGACGACAGAAATATAAGCCTCGTGCGACATGCGCCGGAATTTCTGCACGCGAACCAACGCCATGCTCGTCTCGCTGAACCGATATCTGAACACGCTCGAAATGCAACGCTGGCCGTGACTCAAGTCGTTCGACTGAAACGACTCCTTCGCATTGCACAACAAGAGCCCATTTGTGGTGCTGTCCAAGTCATCGTCGAAGCAAGAGGTTTATGACCGGTGACTTTGATCTCCCGCGTTTCAGTTATGGGGTTGGCGCGTCAGGACTCAGGAAGTGATCGGAGCTGTAGTCCGCTAGATGACGACGGATGATTCTCCTGATCACAATGTACATTTGACTATTCTCCAAAACTGAAATAAGGACGCAAGCTTCATATATGGTCCCGGCCTTGTTTATGTCTACCTGATTGGTCCAGTCAAGCTCGACTGGCGTTACAGTCGCGTCGACGCTGCGCAATCTTTTGTTCAAGCATTCGAACCCTGACCATGGGGTGATTTCCAACTCTGACAGTAGGATGGTTGGGTCGTATGATAAAGTTGGGAGAAGTTAGTCTCGTTCCCAGACGTTAAAGGGCTCGGCGCACCTTCCCTTCCGTTTTTAGGATCATTGACTTTCCTTTTTAGTCCAGTCGCGCGAGAGTGCTATATACAACGGCCCTAGTACGGGCAACCCTGGACCCCGTTGCCGCTACCGCTGCCGTTTTTGATTTTACAGGTGTTCTTATAAATCCGTGATCATGCTACGCCGATGCTGGTCGCTTTTTCTTTCGCGTGTAATAGCATTGTCGTACGTGCAGATCATAAGAGCGGGGCATAGCATGTGGAGGAACACACTCATTCTGCAGGAGCATGAAGTCGATACGATCACGATTCACTTGCCACCACCTCGATCTCCTCGGGCCGACAACCAAATGCACAAACGGCGCAGACGACGACCCAATTAGCATCTTCAGACACACTCTTCTGCCAATCAGAAATAATTACCCGCTTTTCTTCCCAGGTACGTTTATCAGGGAAAACACCTTCTTGCTAGTTGTAATCATCTAAGCCGTCCGTTTCCGCACTGCAAACAATGGACGCATCTGACGTTTGTCGGTGTTGGTGATACCGCTGTAGGTTCTGATCCAACCGACTTTCCCGAACCTGTTCCGATTCGTTCGCGTATGACCTCCGTCGAGCACGCACGCATTATCATGCGCATGCTGGCACTCTACGTCCCAAGACGGACCGGACGTTTAAAATATTTGCGTTCCATAAGCGTCACGGCGGGCATGCTTGCGCACCCGAAATTCCAAAACCAACGGTGAACAAACGCAACCGGGTCCATGCAAACGGAGTGCATCTCAAAACCATGCAATTTTATCGCGCACCCTACCGGCAACCCTGTGAGCGGTGCACAACATCGCAAGCTGTTTGCGAGTTGAAAACGGAAACTCCTGAACGAAATCAGCAACATTCGGGACGACAACCGACATTCTGGGACCCAGCGGATACAGCAATACATGATCAATCTCCTGGGAACAAATTCCCTCAAAATCGAAATCTTGTCTGATTGAGACAAAGGAAATGCAATGCTCGGTCGTAGAGACATTCTCAATAACGGCAGTGTGTATACCCCCCGGCAGCCCATCTGCGGTCAAGATCAGCCTGAATACAAAGCGACAGCCACGTTCAAAAACACGCACCATAATTATCCATGTGGAGCACGCGCAGGGACGGAAGAAAGTTTTTGTAAAAGTTAATCCTGATCGACAACGGATAAGAGGAAGTTGTTGGCAGCAAGAGGGGTTCGAAAAAGGCCTTCCAGGACGTCACGATGCGAAGCGTGACCAAGCAAACGCTTCCAAAACGAGCCACAAAAAGTCATTACTAAGCACTTCCTAAAGGGGCGAAAAATTGCAGACAAAAAAGGCGCCATCCATAAACCTGGAACCCTAAAGGGTCCAGGAATAACGTCTGGTGCATTTCCGTAGTGTGACTACTCATCCATTACATAAGTGCACTGCCTTTCTTATTTCTGAACACGCGGATCCACGCTCTTGGCGGGATGATGGCGACAAGTTAAGTTAGTACAAAGAACAAAAAAGGTTTGAGTGCCAAGTTGACTCACCGGGTATAAGTCATGCAATCTGCCGAGGTCGCTCGGCTGAGCGCCACTGAAATTCAGAAATTCAGGGTAGTGTGGCAGTTTTCTATGATCATACCTCGGTTGCCAGTGCGTCATATAGAGTTTGCACGCACTACTACTTGGCATGCCTGCTGGCAGAAATGTGCGCAGTATGCGAGGTGGAACATTCTGTTGACACATCGTAAGCTACATGGTTGGTACATAGGTGTCGGGTATAAGTACTTTGAGCGGGTGTGTTTCAGTCGAGACGTATTGACACAGCAGCGAGACGATCCGAGCCCATGGCCTGGAAAGTAACTGTACCTGAAACGAGAACACATTAGTCGAGTTAAGAATATCGGTCAATCAACGTACCATCTGGATTGTGGTACGTCTTGTGGGACCCGGTTGGAATGGGCGAAGTGTGGCAGGGAATGGGCTCTGCTAGTCCATGGCGTTTCATTGCCACTCGGATTGACCCAATACCGAGTTCCAAACGATGAACTGTGTCTTCCGTCGTCCGCCCCTTCAGTCGATAAAATTTTGACATGGTTTCGTGTTGATTTGCTAGCGATTCAGCTAGAGCCTGTTCGGCTTGACGAACTTCCCTTTGTGCACGTACTACGTCAAGAGCCATGAGTGCTTCATCATCATCACTGGGGGTGGAGTCATGCTGTAGCGTCATCGTAGTGTCAGTAAAAAGATATAGTAGAAATTCAGATGGATAACGGACGGGGAAGCATAAGATTTGATCGATTTGATCGAGCAGCCTTGTATTTGGCTCCGATTGACGGCAGCTGGTATCCATGATGAATGGAACGGAAAAACTTGAGCCACCGGCAGAGTGAAAAAGGTTGGGAAGGTTGGATATGGGACGGTTGGACGGATGCATAGTTGCGGTGTGTGCAGAATGTGGGGATTACGGTATATGTACCTATTTTCTTAGTTCTACTAGGGCCACCTATAATTTAGCAACTCAGCAGGTAAGTACGCTTACTTACCCGAGCAACTACATTCTTCAGGTTCAACAGGCTGCGCCGTTGTCGAGAATTTTTGAGTATGCCGCGTTGCCCCAGCTGCGGCAAGGGCGGGTTCAAGGACCATACCGCCGTCGCAAACCACATGAGCCAGCCAAGGTCCGGCTGCAATACCTGGGTTGACAATCTTGTCTCCTTACGGGATAGCCTCAACCTTCCTGAGCAATTCGAACCTCGCTATAGCCGCCCTCCTTCCGACCCCCCTTCCGGCCGCCGCAAATCGCATCCCTTCATGTCGGAAGACCAAATGGATGTCGACGTTGAGTATCATCCTAATGACTCAAATCCAGACCATCGTGACGGGGGTGCTCACTTGCCGCAAGTTGGCCAGCAGGCGGACTCGGAGGCTTGTGAATTGTTTCCAGGCGCAGCGCGAGTTTACTTCACTGGCCCCACATTTATGGATAACTTCGACGCTGATCAATTCAGCGAAAAGCGGTTCAGCAACCCATACTACCCGTTCGCGTCCCGCGAGGAGTGGGAGTTAGCATTGTGGTTGCTTCGTGCCGGACTGAGCATGAGAGCAATTGACGATTTTCTGAAATTGTCAATGGTACGTCCCAAACTTTCGATCTCCGTAGGTGTCACTAATCCACATAGAAAGGTAAAGAAGCTCCGGTTGTCATTTGCTACGGCAAAAGACCTCCGTGGGAGAGCCGAGCTCCTTCCCGGAGGTCCACGCTGGCGTGTGATGGAGTTGAAACCTTCTGAGCCCACAAAACAGCCAGTGTATCTCTACTGGCGTGATGCCTTGGAGTGCATCGCCTGGCTTCTACATCATCCTCTATTCCGAAATCACCTAGATTGGGTCCCCCGGCGTGTGTATAAGACTCCCGACAAGCAATGTCGTGTTTATTCAGAATGGATGACCGGCGATGAGGCCTGGAACATGCAGGTACGTGTTTCCTGTCAATCATTTGTGTGCCGTACTGATAATATGTTCGCAGTCTGCCCTTCCTGATGGGGCGACGCTCCTGGGCGTCGTTCTCTCTTCCGACAAAACTAACATTACCACATTGTCCGGTGGTAGAGTTGCCCACCCGCTACTTATAGGTCTTGCGAATATCAAGATGTCTAAACGCCTCAAGCTATCGTCCAACTCGTTCATGCTTACGGCGCTTTTGCCCATCCCCAAATTCGTTCACAAGAACAAGCGTATCCGAGGCGTCTTAGAGTCCAGGATGGTGCACGAGTGCTTAGATATCGTAAGCGATCCACTGAAGCGAGCTGCTGAGCGTGGCGTCATGCTGCCAGATCCTGACGGCCATGTACGGTACTGCTTCACGCCACTTGCTAGCTATATCGTGGACACGCCAGAGGCCGCCATGATTGCCTGCGTCGGAGGCAAGACTTCGCCAGTAACCATGGCGATGTTCAAACAATTCGGTGACCACTTCCGCCATGAACCACGGACGGGTTCGACCACTATCGCACAGCTTCGGGTGGTAAAAACCAAAGCCGATCCTTCCGACCCTCAAGCTTTCTTTCGTGAGGCACAGCGCTTCCGTCTGAACGGTGTCAGCGAACCGTTCTTCCGGGATTTCCCCTTATCATGTCCCAGCGTCTTCTTGACCCCCGAATTACTGCACCATATACACAAAGAATTTTGGGACCATGACGCGAAATGGTGTCTGATTGTTCTTGGCGCATCCGAACTCGACTTCCGACTTTCAGTTTTGCAACCTACGTCTGGCTTCCGGCATTTCAAGACTGGCATATCCAAACTAAAACAGGTCACCGGGCGCGTACACCGCGATGTCCAACGCTACATTGTTGGCATTATTGCTGATGCCGCCTCTCCTCAGTTCGTGGTTGCCATTCGTGCACTGATGGAGTTTCGGTACCGTGTTCAAGCTTATCGTATCGACGACGACGAATTGGGACTCATCTCCTCCGCTCTAGACACATTTCATGCAAATAAACAATCTATCCTCGACTGCGGAGCACGGCGGGGGAAAGGGAACAAAACCATCGACAATTGGTACATCCCCAAGTTGGAACTTATGCAGAGTTTCGTGCCCAGCATAAAACGCGTCGGGGTCGCCATTCAATGGACCGCGGATGTAACGGAGCACGCCCACGTGTCCGAGATCAAGAAGCCCGCCGGTGCTAGTAACAATAACAATTACGATTCTCAGATTTGTCGGTTTTTGGATCGAGCAGAAAAATGCCGAACCTTTGATCTTGCGACGTCAATACGGGAGAAAGATCTTTCAATGCGCTCCCAAGACCTTGCGGAACCTGACGAGGAAAGTGGCGACGACGATGAGACTAATAGGGATGATGAAAAATCGGATGGCTTGGCTGATATCCTGACCTCCACCACGTCCTTGGCGCGTCCCCCGACCAACTATTTCGCAGTATCCGCCCGTCTCCGTACCAAAGACCCAGCATCTATCCCTTATCCCCTCCGTACATTCCAAGTTGGGACCACGGCCATTAATCTCTCCTACGATCCCGCGATAAGGCGCATCAGCGTTGATGAGGCAGCTCAACGATTTGCTCTTCCGGACTTACGACCTGCCCTAGCTGACTATTTGGCCCGCGAGAACGTGCACCGTCAACGAGTCCATACGATCGGAGGACAACGCCATGCTGACCATACCTCAGTGCTACCATTCAATGACCTGCAAATATGGGTCAAAGTCCGTTTACAGAATCAGCCATTCCATGGTATGGGCGATCTCCACGCGGCTCAAACTCTCTTTTCCTCCCCTCCTGACAAAGCATGGACTCTCGGGCGGTATGACGCCGCTATTGTCAATGTCGATGCAGGGTCCGTTTGGCCTCGGGACGGACTGAAAGGTGAGGCGAACTATCTGTCCCAGGGTTCGAAACTAAGACTGACCATTTAGGACATGTCGTAGGTCAATTGCGATGTGTTATGCGTCCGTTAGGCCAGACCGGCGTTCAATGGCCTTGGCAAGATCAATTTCTAGTCTACGTTCAGCGATTCGATATATCCGGCGAGGACGCTTCGTCGCAGCTCAAAATTCTCAAACGTGCCAAGAGAACGAACGGTCAGCGGATTGGTGATGTGGTTCCTCTTCGTCAAGTGAGAGCGTTTGCACACCTTGTTCCACGTTATGGGGCATCTGCGGACCCTCGTTTGACTGCTTGGAATTCCTTCGAGCACTCGACTGAATTTTATTTGAACAAATACTTCGACAAAGATACATATTTCAGTCTCTCTCAAGGGTAGTTAAAATTTTCAAACCGTTCCGATCATCGGACTATTTCCTTCTATGTACTTCTGAGGCAGTGTTGTGAACACGTCAACATATTGGCACATACAGTCCGAGAGGCGCTAGCCTACTATCGACGACAAAGAATATGCAGCCGCGGACTAAGCAGGTCAAATGTTCATCAATAGACGGAATATACAAACCGTTTGGGTCCTACCCCCTTCCAAGAGACGGGAGAAAGCTCGCTTCGATGGATTCGTTCACTGCCTACGAGCTTGAAGGCTCTGTCATTCACGAGAAGCCCTCGGCAGCTGGGGAGCTTGGATACACTATGGGTATCATTTTCGGTTCCTTCGCCACACGCGTTCAGTCCATTCTGCCACTGGAGTCAGGCCCAGAGTCACTCACCATCCCATGGAAGCAAATCCCCGACGACATACGTAGTGTTATGACCCCTTCACCCGAATCCTCCCAGTGGCAACTCTACGATGCCGTCAAAAAGCGCTGGCAGTGGCCATTTGACCCCCTCCGTGATACCCTCCCCTCTGACTCAGCACCCACGCCATTATCGGACCCCTCCTCTGACTCTGCACCCCCGACGCCGTCCTCGGACGTCACCTCGGACTCTGCACCCCCGATGTTTCCCTACTCTGCGACCCCCACGCCGTCGGACGTCACCTCTGACTCTGCACCCCCGATGTTTCCCTGCTCTGCACCCCCGACGCCGTCCTCGGACGTCACCTCCGACTCTGCACCCTCGATGTTTCCCTACTCTGCACCCCCGACGCCGTCCTCGGACGTCACCTCCGACTCTGCACCCTCGATGTTTCCCTACTCTGTCCCCCCGACGCCGTCCTCGGACGTCACCTCCGACTCTGCACCCCCGATGTTTCCCTACTCTGCACCCCCGACGCCGTCCTCGGACGTCACCTCTGACTCTGCACCCCCGATGTTTCCCTACTCTGTCCCCCCGACGCCGTCCTCGGACGTCACCTCCGACTCTGCACCCCCGATGTTTCCCTACTCTGCACCCCCGACGCCGTCGTTGGACGTCACCTCTGACTCTGCATCCCCGACGCCGTTCTCGGACGTCACTGCACCCCCGATACCATTCAGCCCCCCCTCCGATTCACCGGATCCTACACCGGCCAAGCCAGCGACTCGGACCCCCCCTCCGAGTGATGAACGACGTATTTCTGCTTTCTTCAACGCCGTCACAAGCGCTGTCAAAATGGTCGCCCCCGACATCGGTACCGATCGACGTCGTTGGATGTCAAACTGGAGCAATAAGCCCATCCCAAAGTCAGTGGGGGCTTACCAGCGCAAGCCGGATTTCGTCCTTCTGGACGAATCCGTCAAAACTTTGGACGAAGTCACTTGGCGGAGTCCTAAGGTAGTCGGCGAGTACACAAGAGAAATGTACCAGCCTGCAAGACGCCTCGGAAAGTCCATGGATTCGAAGGTATATCTTACGTTTCTTGAGCAACCTTGGAGGCGTTTTATTCTAGGGTTATCTATTTGCCGTGACGAGCTTCGCCTCCATTTCTATGACCGCTCTGGCGGTGTCGTCTCCCCGCCCTTCAACATCCACAGCAACCCCGACTCCCTCATCTACGTTCTTTCTGCGATATCATTCGGTCGCCGTGACTGTCTCGGTTTCGATTCAACTATGGACATCAAACCTATGCCTAGTCACTCCCGCCTTTCTCGATCAAGACCTACGGAGCCGAAACCAACGTGCCCGGGTGAAACGGCGATAGTACCTCATCCTCCCCCTTCCTCTCTGGACCCACCCTCGTCCCCTCCCGTTCTGCAGGCCAACGCTCAACCAATCGGGAAGATGATGGTTGGTCAAGAGTCGTACGACCTCATCGATATCCTCTTTTCGAGTTCTGGATTCTTAGGCCGAGGAACGGTGTGCTATCTCGCCCGCAGGGGCGAGATTTCTTACGTCATTAAGGACCATTGGGTCCGCACCTCTCAAGATACCCTCAACGAGGTCAAGATGATGAAACGTTTGTATCACATAGACGGTGTACCAAAGCTACATGGACATTGGTTTGTCCATGTGGAACCTGACGGCGATCCGGTTTCTCCGAGGCTCGAAGACATCACGGAAAGATACAGGAAGGACGTATGGCGGAAGAGTATGAAATTTCGTCGAGCCCACGTGCGGCTAGTAATGTCCCCTCGTGCCCGACCCATCACGATGTTCAAATCGAGGAGGGAGCTAGTTTCTTCCTTTCGAGACATTCTGAGAGGTACGACAGCTCTGTAACTGCTCTCGTCGTAACACGAACTGATTATTGTGTAGTGCTGGAACAGGCAGCAATTATCAACATCGTACACCGTGATTGTAGTCTTAACAATTCCATGATCGAGGATCTGGAGGATGGTACTTCACGCGGACTCCTCCTGGACTGGGAGTTTGGCGTCGAGGTGAACAAGGAGCATAGGTACAACGTGGGCGGCACCGTAAGTCAGTCGAATCAGTGTAAACGTACATCATGATTCATATAACTACAATAGGGAACCATTCCGTTTATGTCGGTTAATCTTCTGAATCAGCTGAAGGACATGACGCGTCAGGCCTCCAATCCTTCACATCCTTCACGAAGCTCGCGCAAGTCCGTTTCCAGTAGCCGAATCTTTAGCGACAACATGCTCATACAGCACACTCATGCCGACGACATCGAGTCGTTGTTTTACGTCCTCGTCTGGATTATGATTATGTATGACGGTCCGCTTTGTTGCGAGCGCCCCGAAATCGATCCCGAAGGGACGATTCTCGGTCCGTGGAACAACGGCGATGCTACAAAGGCTCTCATCGCTGCCGGCGACTCCAAGTCATGTTTTATTCTCACGGAATCCCGCCGCAGCGACTTCATTGACCAGGTCTCCCCGTATTTCGATGAGTTGCTTCCCCTCGTAGATCAATGGCGGGACGCGCTTGTAAAGAACATGAATCGGTCGAAAGGCGAAGTAACATTTCAAGATATTCTTCCTATTTTCGATAAATTCCTTTCTCAAATGCCCGCTACGGAGAAACCATCGGAGATGGTGAGAGTCGTGCAGGGCGTACGTTCCGGTCACGCGGCGCTACCGTTGATCCCCCCCCCTTGCTCTGAGGAGGACACCCCCCCAAGGATGGCGTCCCAGAAGCGGTTCAATTGTGAAGACATCCGGAGCGTGGGTGATCCCCCCGCGCCTCATAAGCGATTCAAGCATCGCATGTAGCCTCGTTTTTCTATATGTACTCGTTTCCGTGTACTCACCATGACTCGACTCGTATTCCCAGAAGACGTCTAGTATACCCGATCTTAAGCGTCTTATGTAACTCCTTTTTGCCTATATTTGTTAAATGTTTCGTACGTATACTTGTGATCGATGTCATTAGTGACTCGACTTCAATATGGTTTTCTCCATCTGCCTTCGCATACTCGCCTCGAGTCCACCTCGTTCCGTGTATAAAATTCCGCCATGCAGGTCACATCGAGCTCACTGCGGATCCTTCCGACTTTTCTCTACCCTCGCCCCGCAGTTCCTCGCTCGCTGATGGCTCACCCAATGTCGCCCAGAAAGACGACGAGCAGGTCTAAGCGTCCTACTGACAGCAATGCCGCCCTGGTTTCCCGGAAACGTTCGAAGACTTTCGCTGACGACATTCTAGGGAGCCAACCGGATAGAGCTTCCGAGTCAGCGCCTCGTCGTTCGAACAGGTCGGGTGCGGGATCTGGCGGAAGGAATTCCCAGATGGAGAAAATCGAGGCAGCCTTGGAACCACAAGTCAGGAAGCCACGGTCTTCAACAGACCTTCCCGAAGACGCTCTTGAGAATCCCCTCGCTCCAGAGAGGCGTCAAAAAGGAAGACGCGAAAAGAGACAGGTGTGTCACCTATTTACTTACTCGAAGGACGAGCTAACGCTCTATAGTTCAATCCCCCACCGCCATATGTGCCCGCAGCCACTACGGAAACCTCGACTCCGCCGTTACCTTCCTTCCATCAACGCATCACGGATTCCCAACGCTACGGCTTCCATGTCCCTTCTGTGCCCTCTCCTGCCCTCCCTCAAAGGCCAGACACGGCGTCTCCACAGCAGATTTTCGACAACCCTCGCTTCCCTCCTAGGCAGGCCCCTGCCGAAGTCCCGGACCAGGTGATTGATCCGGCCCTCCTTGCAGATCGTGGCCTTTATCAGCCGACTTCCCGAGGCGATGACGGTCGCTCCGACGACAATTCCAACGACTCCGCAGTGTCTGATTCGGCTCGTAATGAAAGCGAGGACGAGCAAGTCGACGGCTGGGGTGCAACTGGTCGGCGGGAGGCCGCTCATCCGGGTACGATGTTTTATATTAATGGAATTCTAGCTCACGAAATCTGCAGGTTTTTCCCGTGAATCTCGCGAGCCTGAACACCATGCGATCCGTCATATCTCACTTCCTCTGGAACCGGAGTTTGACTATTCGCGCGATGAAGAGGATGAAACAGCGTTGCGAACTCTTCGTGCATCGGATGATGAACAATTACATGTAAGTCCTTGTAGTGAGAGTGATAATTACTCACATTTTCTCCAGAACGCCACTCACGGAGAGGTGGCGGATGTCCTGGAGCGTCACCACGCAACTAATAGACGGCCCTCTGCGCCAGATCTTAATCGACTCGCCGTTCCGGGACGCAATGCTCTCAATGCTCCAGCAGGACCCGGTCCGCGCGCCACTTCCGATGAACCTGAAGAGCAAGGGAGCGCCCGCTCGCGCGCACCAAGAAACTCCAAGAAGTCGAAGGATCAACCAGCATCCCCCGATACGCTCGCGTACTACCCTGCGGTCTGGAAGGACTTCCTCGAGGAAGCGAAACGTGATTGCCGGATCGTCCACGCGATCAAGAACCCATTTCCGTCGAAATCCCGCGACCTCAAGTCCTCGGTCACAGAGTCGCTGGTCACCAGCGTCGTCGAGTGGACGGAACGCGGTACGACATTCGAGCCCGGTGGGTGGTTTCGATTCGCTCTCATTTTTTTCTGCTGATGCGTTGTCACAGAGTACTGGCCTGCCAACAAATTAGACATGGCGGCTCTTGTAAGTCACAGGCAAAATATTGTAACATTACTAACATACTCTAGCTTCTCGCAGATATATCCACTTGGCGCTCGGAACTCAAGACGATCGCCCTCAATAATACCCTGGCTATGTATGGTCTGGTCCCCCCCTCGGACACTCAAGCACAAGATCGACTCGATTGGATCAAATCTGGGGCCGAGAAGCTTCTGCACGAATCCGTGTTCTTGCGTGGGGGGTTCGACGAAAATGTAAGTGATTCGTTTCCATCGTTTACCCTTCTGAGTCCTGACTGGTATTACTGGAAAGGGAAAAACGAGGAATTTTGCGCACGCCGCACTGAAAGAAGGTGTCCTCGAATTTTTCTACACCGGTAGTCATCGTATCGCGAACAAACGTCCCGACATCTTCCGCCAATCCGTTCCTGTACCTTGTCTGGCTCTTGTTGCAGCTGCGGTAAAATTTTTCGATCGTTTTCTCCCAGTCGTCGTCGAGCTAACTTCATTTCAGTACAACTGTGTTCTCGACGGTTTCGCACGCAACGGTTCAACGAAATTAATGCCTCACTTCTCGGCCAAGGGGTACTCTTCTATCTACAGAGGTTTGCTTTCAATCGCGGATCAAGTCCTTCAAAACGCGTACCATGGCCCCCGACTCCGGGATCAGTTGGCGCAATGGGGCGAGGAGGGTTGGTAAGTCGTTGTGTTCGTAACGAGATTAACCGTTGACATCCTGTAAAATCAGGGCTGCATTGCAGCAAGTTGACGTTCAAGTCGAGCGCCATGACCATCTACATGTGATGTTGGATTAACCGTGCGATCGGATGTTTTGTTGTTTCTGCTTAGTTACATCGTTCGCTTTGTACTATGATTACTATCAATCGTTTTGTGAATGCAGATTATGTTCTACCTCGGACTCAGTGCTCGAAAAGGTCCAGTCAGTTCTGCCCCTTGCCATGGCGAGAACTCAACCAGGCTCTGGCTTTGTCGTCAAAAACCCCGCCGAACTACCCGCCGTATGCGCGTATCTGGCGAGTTACGCGTCTCCTCCCATCACCGTGCACCTTCTGATCTCGAGTAATTACAGATTGAATTCGAGCGAAGTATCACTCGGAGTCACTCCAGTCTGCAGTGGCCGCCGTGTGTGTAGCGCCGCGCGAGTTTTCCGACATCCTCAAGAAAGTGCGCGCTGCACTCGGCGCCGAGGAACAGAACACCGCCGCAAACGTACGAGGCGCTCGTCGACGCGTACCGTATGAACCCGAGGGAAGATGTCATAGCCTGCATGAAGGACGCCCAAGCTGGATTTTCGAGCTTCGATATGCTGAAGGAAAGGTACGGCGCGAACCTCATGACGTGCGCTGTCTTTTGCTGGGTTTGCCAGTTGATGGAGGTAAGTACTAAGGTCTTTTTTCTTGTGTTCCGCGTCCGAGCGTGCAATCGTGGAACCTGCCAGTAACCCTCCCTGCAAGAGCGGTCCTTCTGCCAAGCCTATTCTCTGTCCTAGAAGACATTTAAAGCGGCCGTAGCAGCACTCGACAAGCAATGCGAAGCCCTGTCCCACCTCCCAATCCCATCCTGCCTCTCCTCAGAAATCTCCCGTAAAATCCGCCATCAGACCGAGGAGGGAATGTCGAGGCCCATGACGAGGCCCTCTAAAAAGCGCACCGTGGCTTTCTCGCATTCATCCTCGGGCGGCCACGACGGGGACGACTACAACGATAATAGCAACAACAATAGCGCACCCTTTTTCGAAACACCGACGAAGAAACACCGGATTGGTGACACTCCGTCGTCCACCGATCGGATGCGTACGAGGAGCCCTACAGGGCAAGCCTTCCAGCATACAACCACGTTCTTACTACACTAGGTTGCTATCTTCGTCCATTTCGTTGGTTCTGTGTTGACCACGTAGCCCTTCTCACCCAGATATAACCTGTAACGCCAGATCCCTGTAACGCTACGAACGAAATGACAGACGAATCCACACTAAATCAAATCAAGGACGACTCCAAGAAGTCGACCTCCAATGCTCCCCGCGGTTCCAAGAGGACGCCTTCAAACGCTAGACCCTCTTCTGCTGCGGGATGTATTCCAGGCGCCCCAAGGCCTACTTCCAGGTCCGGGAACAAGAGGTCCACCACTGCAGCAGGTGGTGCAGAATCTGGCTCTGACTCTAGCAAGAAACCCACAGACGCCAAGAAGTCAGACGTGCCTCATAACAAGGGTCAACCCGGTGGCGGTCAACGCAATGAAAATAATCGCAACCGTATACCCTCGTCTTCACAGGCGAGCTGGAGCAGTGCTGCCAAGGATCGGACTTCGATGGGTCAATCTTCTTCCCCCGCCCCTGCCCCTGCCTCTGCCTCGAGGCTCGGAGTCTAGCGATGCGCTCTCTTCACTCCAGCGCGTCATCGCTGATCTCAAGACCACTACTCCCAACCAAGTATCCCCCACCAACAACTCGCTTGCGGCTTCTATGTACGCTCCACAAGCACCGGTTTCTAACCTTCCTGCGGGCGCTCCCGTTTTTCTTCCCGGTGCTTCCGCTTTTCCCGCTTCCGCCCTGCAAGATGCTGCTCGGTACCGCAAGGCTGCGTCCCTTGGTGCATCAGCTCTCTCTGGAAATTACAATTCTTTCTCCCCTCACCTCGGTGCGATGATCGAAGATGTGGAGGATGGAACGGGCGCACCTTCGAAGACGGGGAGATATCTGAGCACTTCTTCCCTCACCTTGGCCATCAGGCTCGGTCGCAGTCGCAAAGTTTCATGGCTCCTCGTTTTGCTGCCTTGGCCGCCCAGCATAATCAGGATATTCTTGGTCCCACCGGACGTCCCCAGCTCGCCCCAAACTTCATGTTTGGTGCTCGCCGACGAACGAGTTCCAACGTGCCCATGGAACCGCTGAACGAAGATGTTGGTTTCTAGTTCACACAGTGGCAGGGTCCACCTTCTGAAGGTGTTGTCCACGATCAGAACCACAGGAGGGCAGAGAATGACATCACTGGCATCATGGCCGAGCAGGTACGCTTAGTGCGTTTTACCCTTCTCTTCTAGATCGCTATCCAAAACCAGATAGAGGCTCTTCAACTGCAGCAACAAGCGCTTTACCAACAACAACTAGCCTCCAACCAAGTTCTTTCTCTCCTAACTCTTGGTCTTGCACCCAATAGGCATCGACGCGTTCAGAGTACCCTGCCCGTTGGTCTTGGAGGGGGCACCAATGTTGCTAATTTCCCTCCGATGGGCCAGTTCAACTCTATGGCCAACCTCGACGTTAGTCCTGACTCACAGCCGTCTGGCTTACCCCGTGGCCACGGATGAAGACACAGTGTCAACGTTGTCAACAAACCTCCCACTCCTCAGAGTAACGTCGGCTCTGTGAGCTTCCCATTCAGCGGTCAGGAGGGTTTAGACGATGGATTCACCTCACCCTTCGGCGGTCACTCGCGCACGATATCCCGAGCCGATTCTAGTTGGAGAATTAGTATGTACCAACTTTTGCTAGGTTAGACCTGTCTAACCTATGTGACACAGATGGTGGCGTGATTCAGGGCAACAACGCATTTGCTGTTGATCTCGCGCAAGCGCAGGCCCAGCTGCAAAGTCTGCAACAGTTCCGTGCTGCCGCCGGTGGTCATCATCACAAGATGCCTTTCTCTTTCCCGAACATGTTGCCCAACATGATGGCTACTAACATGATGGGCTTGGGCATGGGTGGAGTGAGCCTTTTGCAGCAGCAGCAGCAACAGTTCCAGTCCCAACTACAACAACAGTCCAATCAGCCGCAACGCAAATATCTTTTCGCTCCGTATCTTCCTCAAGCTTCTCTTCCGCCCCTCTTGGCTGCAGGAAAGCTAGTCGTGGGTATCCTTCGCGTCAACAAGTGCAACAGGTCGGATGCGTATGTTGCCACCGAGGTCCTGGATGCCGATATCTACATCTGTGGTTCTAAAGACCGTAATCGCGCCTTGGAGGGAGACATCGTCGCAGTCGAGCTCCTTGATGTGGATGAGGTGCGGGGAGCCAAGAAGGAAGAAAATTCTGCATACGACTTGAAGACCAGTGCGGCTCGCAAGGACGACAAGAAGAAGGATGACGTTGAAGTCGAAGGCCAGGGACTGATGCTGTTCGAAGATGAGGTGTGCGATAAATTTGATGTTGTTTTGAATCACGCTGACACTGTCCTTAGGGTCACAGACGAAGTCAAGCCGCAGTTTGCTGGACACGTTGTGGCAGTTGTCGAACGCATGCCCGGACAGCTCTTTTCTGGGACACTGGGGCTTCTACGTCCATCCTCCGCGGCTACGAAAGAGAAACAGGAGGCTGAACGCCGGGAGCGAGAGGGTGGTCGCGGGGATGAACCACGACGTGGACCGGTTGAACGTCCCAAGATCGTTTGGTTCAAGCCGACTGTCAAGCGCGTACCTCTCATCGCCATTCCCACCGAACAAGCACCAGTCGATTTCGTTCAGAATCCCGAGATATATGCCAATAAGCTATGCTTTGCTTGCATCAAGCGTCACGTGCGTCCTCGAGGCCTCAAATCTTGCTTTTGCTAACACTATAGGATGTAGCCGATCTCTTCTCTTCATCCTTTCGGTACTCTGGCTGAGGAGCTTGGTCCTATTGGGGATATTAAGGTGGAGACTAGCGTTTTATTGAAGGATTGCAACTTCCCTACCGAAGAATTCTCCGAGAGCGTTCTCAAGTGCCCCACCCCTTGGACGTACGTTATTCTTTCTCAGCTGCATAACTATTGTTCACACCGTGCACCAGTGTTCCTGAGAGAGAGTACGAGATCCGCAGGGACTTGCGCCAGGAACTGATTTTCAGAGTTCGTCTAAAGACTTGGATGATGCTTTGTCCATCAAGGAGAACGACGATGGTACTTTCGATGTCGGCATCCACATTGCAGACGTATCCTACTTCATAAAGCCGAACACTGCGCTTGATCGTGATGCTCGCAAGCGAGCTACAAGTGTATACCTTGTTCAAAGAGCGGTGTCGATGCTACCCCCTACTCTGAGTGAGGAGGCGTGCAGCCTTGCTCCCGGCGTTGAGCGCCTCGCCTTTTCTGCTATCTTTACACAATGGACGGGAAAGTGGTCAATAAGTGGTTTGGAAAGACGATCATCAAGTGAGTGGTTATAGGTTTTTTTAAGCTAATATACTAACTCCCTCCACAAGATCCGCAGCAAAACTGTCCTACACTGATGCACAGAAGGCAATCGATGGACAACCATTGAGCGAGCTCTCTGTGTCACCGGAACACAGTATATCTGCGATAGATGAGGATGTGAGAGTACTGCACAGTATCGCGACCCAACTTCGTGTCAAACGTCATCAAGACGGTGCCTTGACGCTCTCCTCCTCGCGCCTGTCGTTCACGTTGGACGAGCACGGCCTTCCCATGGACTGTGGACAAGCCGGCTGTAATGCCGCCAATGACATGGTCGAAGAGGTATGCACTCTCTGACCCATATTATTACCAAGGCTTGAGCGATCTTTCCAGTTCATGAGTTCCCCCGACAAGCGTTCCCGTCCCTCAACAGCTTCCACGGCCCCATTCCTCGCCGCCCTCAAGGGCAGCGGCCCCGCCAAGCCAGCAGCCGCGCAGCAGCTGGCCCTTCTACTCCCCGTCGTGCCCACTATGCAACGGCGTCGGATGTGACTCACGCCAGTGCACACCGACTCGCGACCATTAACATTGCCGCCGTTGTCACCGTCCCGTTCGCAAGGGCAGACGACACCTGCTTGACCGCCGCCCGCCCGGCGTCGTTTCCGGCCGGTGTTTCTCGAGCAACAGCAGTGGAGTGCTCGGGATCGTAAGGTAGAGCGGATGTGGGCGGCTGCAGAGACACTGCGGGACGAAATGGTGGAGCTGTACGTGCATCCTGCCGCCTTTCGTTGGCCAATACCTTATGGGAGTATTGGTACAGCTCGAGGGAACGCGCTTCTATCGCTTTGCACTCTTACCAGTGGTCATATGGCTGGCGTGGCGCGCTGCATTTGTCGACTTGTCTGGAGGAGATCCCAAACAGAGTCAGATGAACACCGTCCTCATGGTCAGTACACTGATCCAACACACTTTAATCTCAACATAATCTATCCCTAGATCCATATGTGCTCGATCGCGATGCGCACCATAGTTTGGGCCGTCGCACAACAGCCTTTTCGACTCCAAAGTACTTCGAACAAAGAGGTCAAATCAGATAATCAGATAATCAGAGCGTTTAAACGGCGTTGTGGAACTCATGGGACTTGATGTTCAACGCCCGAGGGATTGGATGGAACTGGCCGCGAGGACTCGTCGTCCCCAAGTCAGCGTTTGAAACCGATTCTCGATTCCTCTTCGTACTGTGGTCTTCACTTCGAGGAGCCTTTTACGCCTTTAGCTTAGACGCATGCCTTCAGATTATGCGCGTTTTGTCTCCGGACTCATTTGGCTCACTCGACGGCGGCTCTCTGTTCGACCACACCCTTCCGCCCCTCCTAGAGTTGCTCCGATCAGTATTCGTTTCATTCCTGGCCGCCCTTCTGACCTACTCTGCGATACAATGCGGATATCAGCTCATTGCGATCGTGTTGGTCACCGTGTTCCAGCAACGACCCTCACATTGGCCACCCCTCGACTCTCCGTGGTTGTCGACTTCCTTGACCGAACTCTGGGGCAGGCGGTGGCATCAGATGATGCGCGAGCTGCTCGTCACGCTCGCCGGCCGTTCAACTACCTCTTTGGGCGAACCCGAACCGCGCCGGAAAGGCCAAGGTCCAGTCTTTCTGCATTCGGTCAAGCTGATCGGGTTCTGGATCATGAACGCCGTCGGGGTCGTGATGGAGCACGTGTGGAGAAGGTCGACGGGTGGGCGGGATGTGGGGACGGATCTGGACGTTTGGGTGGCTCGCTCTTTGGGGGGTGCCCTTGGTGGACGAGTGGTCCAAGGCTGGGTAGTTTGGCACGTTGAGTTTGCCGGGCGGGATCGAGCCGTCGCGGGCGTTGGTGGCGTTCGTGCGGATGTGTAGCCGAGAGTGAAATATAGTAGTAGTTTTAGTACATAAGGGTGTGACTTACTTCTTGACCACAAGCTTATGGCCAACCCGAGTTTTCTTCCGACGTTATCTCAGTCAGACGTTGTCCAAGCTGCTCAGGTGAACTAAAAAAGCGACCTGCAAAGATACCAAGTTGGCCTCATCACGTCGCACTAGCTCATACAACAAGCGTACTCCCCAGCCAGCGCCGGCTCTTCGGACACACAAAAGAACTATTCGACATCCAAAAACGATACGAGGCATGGGGTTTGGTCATTCCCTTCCTGAACAACGACGACTCGGACGCCAACGTCCAATTCTTTGGAGCTCACACCGTCCAGGTCAAAATCGCCCGGGATTGGTGAGCCGCTCATCGTGCACGGCGAAGCCACTCGATTTGACCCAACGCTAGGGACACATTCCCTTCCGACAATGCCACCTGCCAACGCGATTTGGTGCTCGAACTCACATCCCATTCCATCGTGTCCGGAAAGAGCAAGGTCATCCTTCACAAGCTATTCGTCGCGGTAAGACCATTACCTTCTCCATCATCCGCCCGTCTGGCTGATGAACGCCTCCTTAGATTGCGTCGCTGGCGTTGAAGATTGCCCCCGGTTCTCCGTCAATATGGCCGGATTGCCAGTGGATCGTGTCGACCGTCGAATTCCTGTCTAGTCGCGGAACGCCGACCGAAATCCTACTCGATTTCTTGTCCATCGTCGCGGAGGAGGTTGAGACGGCAGACCTGATCGGCCCGAGCAAGTGAGGATCCCGCACCTTTTCTTCCCTCCTGGCGCGCCAGACCGACACCCCGAGTCAGAATGCAGATACAACAGACGCTGCACCCCTCGTCGTACGGGCTGTAGTGACAATTATTACGCAACCTCGACACTTGGTCAGAGTTTCCTTCTATTGTTCCTCGGTTACATTGGATTTTCTGGTCACTTTGGCGTAGACGAAGAGGAGAGCGAGATGACGCTCGGGTTTTGGTATCTCTTCCAGGAATCACTCTGGAGCGTGGAGTATGACGAGACGGATGACGAGGGAAGTATCACGCCACCTGCGGACGTGGAAGAGAGTAATAGGTTGGCGCTGGTGAATGCCGTGTATGTCGAGCTCGTGAGGATATTGAGGAACAAGGTTGCGTGGCCACCGCTGAGCATATTGAGCAACTGGCCAAAAGGTAGGTCACTTGAGATGGTGACGTGAAGACCTAGACTAATGATGGTTCTAAGATCAAGTCGAGAAGTTTCAGGTATTAGTGCTGTCGCCCTTTATACGGGAGATCCTACTTATAAATTTCAGATATCGGAGAGACGTCGGCCATACGCTCATCAACGCGTAGGTATACGGTATTGGCGCGGTCGGGCCAAGCATGGTTCCCAGATATTACATCCTTCGAAATGACATGATGGGCTACTACTTGGATGATATCGAAGAACGTCTCGCAAACAGACCTGAATCCAGTGGATGGGAGGTACGGCATTTCATTTTTTTTTTCTAATCTGCATGAAATTCACGCTTTATCCGCTTAGCAAATAGAGGGCTACGTTGCATTGCGTTATGTCTGTTCAGGAGGCGATTCCTCTCAAAGATAATATGTTCCTTGCTCGACTGTTTGGATCAGACGTACTCGCGTCATGGTTCACTACACAATCTATCACGAGCACACCCTCGTCATCCCCCTCTCTTCTGATAAGCGCTATTTCGTATGTCGTGGCTGCTCTTCCTGAACCGTCGCTGTGTCTAAGATTTGCACGCTGGGTTGACTGGCATACCCGTGAGTGACAGTAGGATCCTGTATGTCGCCATCTGATGGATCTCAGGACACGGAGAGGAGCAAGGTTTTGCAGTCGATAGCGAGCGTCATCCAAGCCCTGCCGCCTGAAGAGGAAATCCCACCCGTCCTTGCAATCGTGAGCCCCGTTGTAGAAGCTCGAACAAACTTTGCTGTCGTCCCCGCGGGTAAGTGTTCGCGGGACGTTTTCATTGGTGGAAGCCGTTAGAGATTGCCTTCAGCTCCCAGAGGAAGCACGCGCCGTTGCCATCGTCCAGCTCCAAACGCTGTCGGGCGTAGCCAAGGGGCTCACCCGCACCGCAGATTCACTACTCATCATCGACGAAACGCCCCGGGGCGAGCGGAAGCGGAACGTTTGTGGCGAGCTCGCGATGATTACAGGGTTGTTAAACCTCGGGAAAGCCTGTTCACAGCAGTGAGGAGCGCATTCGAGCTGTGGTCGACAGACGCGAGTATGTCGGACGTGAGTTTTTTTTTTTTTTTTTTTTTTTTTTTTTTTTTTTTTTTTTTTTTTTTTTTTTTTTTTTTTTTTTTTTTTTTGTTTGGTTGGTGTTTGTGGTGTTTTGGTTTGTTA